>JAUESO010000457.1:0-35879 GCA_030914385.1 Drosophila antonietae
ACACATTCGAAATCATTGGCCAAAAGACATATCGATGTTGGGTCTGTGTGCCACGCCCCTGGCAACGACGTTGTCAGCGTCATCTACTATATACATATATATATATATATATATATATATATGTGTGTTTTTTTTTTTTGGGTTCGCAATGACGACGCGCTTTACGCATCAGTTGATTCTTTTCCCATTTTTGGTTTACGAAATTCTCTTGATTTGGCTTCTCACAATCTCTCAATCGCCCCGAACTTGGGGCATCATTGAAAATTCAAATCACATCAAATTGTAAAATACACAAACCACGCAAATAAAAATGCGAGTACATAAAAATAATAATAATAAAAGACAGCAAGACAGACACAAGGGACGATTGGACGTTTGGGCGTTTGGGCGGGCAGCCAGACAGCGTCTTAGAGATGAAGTGAGGGAACCCAAAAGGCAAAGCTGCTGACAGCCGCCAAAGGCTGTTGGAAGGGGGAGCAGTGTGTGAATGGCTGGACGGCACTGGCATGTCTAAGCACAAATCTGTAGCTGGAATGGAGCTGCTGTGGAGCTGCTGAATGCCAGGATGCGTTCCGGGCCCAAAGCACATTTTATGCCAAGCACAGCGAATTTGCTGTTGTGCGATAGCAAAAATCGAACTTGGCGCAAAGGCAAAGGCAAAGGCTGCCCCACGAAAAGGGAGAGCCAAAAATGTATTGTGCGAGTGTGCGTGTGTCTGTGTGTGTGTGTGTGCGTAGGTGTTGCTGCAAATTATGGCGTGAGTGTAAAATGAAAAGAGTGAAAATTATGTTGCTGGCGCGCCCATTCGATAAAACGCCCTCGCTAAGCTATAATATATATGTATGTATACGAATGTGCAATAGAAATGCAAGACACTTGAATACCCTGTAAATGGCAAGCTAGTCTAAGCAGAGACTGAAGATAGCTAATATATATATATATCACATATATATAGGCAATCATAGTTAGCTAATGGATATGTAATAAATGCATTTAGCTCTATGAAGTGATATTATGAGTAGATATATTCATCGACATATATATACTCGAGGTCTGCCTAGTTTCACTTGCCTTATACGATACATATACATATATCTAGTAGCCTGTATTTGTATTATATATGCAAATTGAGTGAGTTATTCTCTGGAATTCAATGAAACTGCTTTATTTATATAACTTTATATGTTTCGAATAATTTCGTCAGAAATATATCTAAACTCTATCTCGAACGAATATGAGCTGAAGCAGATGAGCTTTCCTGGCTGCTATTTGACTAAAGCATACGATATATGGATGTATACAGGGTGTTCCAAAAGTCACTTCTTGCGTGACAATAGAATATAACAGGATATCTTCTAGTCAGTCACTTGCTTAATATTGTATCGAATGGGTATATGGTATGGGAATAGGCTAAGCCTAGAATGTGGGCAGCTGCTTCCGGGAATCTTCTAGTCGGGCGCACCCAACTAAATGAGATAGGTTTCTAGAATGTTTGAGTTATCGAATGGACAACATGATGATGGGCTGAAATATGTTATATACTATATATATATAAAAATATCCTATGGATATCTGCTAGTCTTTGAAATACTTGAAATATTGTCAATATATATGTTGAAATTTACAGATATATGTTGAAAAACTCAAAGAGTCTAAGTTACTTTATATTATTTCTACATTAAAGAATCTTTTATACTATATAGAACGCTCATATACTCCCATTCACCTTAGACTCTTTGCCGTTTTCGACTCTATGCATATCATTTTATCTAGGCAATCTTACAGCGCCTCTATAATAAAGTTCTTAAGCTATTTCTTCAATTTTTGAACTGAAGCTAAGGAAATCTTTGTTTTGACATCTGTTTTGCCCTGATTGTGCATAAATTGAGCTGCTGCCCATCTATTTAAGGCCTTGGCGCCTGTATGCGCTACGATCACTTCAGATGCTATATATATATATACATCTATATGGAGTATATATACGCGCTTCAGCATGTCTATTGGCATGTAGTTTCGACATTTGGAGTCTGTGCCGCCTTCTGGCAGAAACTTACGAAAATGTGAAAATGAAATAAAAATGTAGACATTTTGTAGCCACTTTATAGAGAGTGTGTGTGAGAGAGAGAGGGATAGACGGAGGGAGGGAGGGGGCAGGAGAGATGATGGCCAGCCGCTTTGGGCCGCGGCTTGTTTGGCCCATAATTTGTTGTTTTGCAAACGGTCGCATAACTCGCAAGAGCCAGGTCCCGTTTCCTGCTACTCCTCCTGCTCCTCCTTCTCCTCCTGCTGCCCCTGCTGCCCCCTTTCACGTCTCTCCCACCACTCTCTCCCGGGCTTATCTAGCGCTAGCTGTCGATGCACTAGTCCCACGGTCTCTGCTCAGTCTATGGCAACGCGCACTCGCACTCATTCGCATGGTGCCAAATGATTTTCACATGTTTGCCTCTTCTTCTTCGCTCCTCTCGCTGCTTGTGTGCTTTTCCATTCGCACTTTTCTTTTTGCCTTTGCATGTGTTTTGCACTCGCTCGCTGCTTTGGCATTTAATTAAAAAGCCAGCAAAATTATGAACTTTTCTTTCTCGACCGCCTGCAAATTTGTTTGTTTTCGCCACGAAAGTCGTATATCAAAAAATTGCCTGCCAGATGCGAAATGTGAGTTTTTTTTTTTTTTCTTTTCTTTATTTTTGCTATGGGCGGAGTAGATGCTGTTTTTTTTGGGGGCTTGTCTGTTGCAGGAGTGGATTGGGGGGCCGAAATGCCACAAAATGCAAAATGTAAAATCTTTCGGCAATGATCTGTCGAACTTTTCGCTCAGCCCCAGCCTCGGCAATAACTTTTCTTCTTTCCTCAGCTCTCATTTCTTTTGGGATGCCATACAATTGAATGCATCGATGAGTGGTTGCTTGACTATATGGATGAGTAATGGGGCAATGTGTGTGCTCTGCTCCGCGCTCCTCTGCTGTGCGTTGAAAATCAAATGAGCTGTAAAGAAAATTTCGCGTTAAAATGCGTTTTATTGTTTCCAATTAGGCTGATTGAGTGCCTCGATTTCTATAGAGAGAGAGAGAGATAGAGAGAGAGAGAGATGGACAGATCGTTTTGTGTGCCACATATTAAAAGCCACAGCCGAGCATGTTTTAATGTAGTCTATAGTGCTCGACATGCTTCGCTTAATCCCAACCCAACCCAGAAAAACAATTTATGCGCTACTTTAGCTAATCATCGAGAGCGTCACATAATTTCATTTCGCTTTTTTTTTTTTTTTTTTTTTGTCGACTATTTGGCTTTTATTTTCCAATTGTCTTTTCATTGGAATTTCTCTCTCGATCTATGTGTGTGCTTCCTCTATCTACTACAATATTCAGCTGCTTAGCTCATCAGCCCAGTTGCGCTGCTTGCCAGCGCCTCCTGCTCCATGTGCTTGGTATTTATGTGGCAGCAGCTCAAGTTGGCTTATTGCTGCTCGCAAAATCAGCTCATTTACAATGCGTGTCTCAATGCCAATAACTGTGACCCACACACACACACACACACACAGTCATCACGACCGTCTTATGGCCACTAAGTCTCTATCGCAGAGTCTCATCGATGCTCAAAAGTCTTGCAATGCAGCTAAAGAAGAAATCTTTTTTATTTATACATAAAACGAAAAAACACAATTTTAATCAATTCGGTTTATATTCAATTTAAATTTTACTTTCTTAATTGAGAAATTCAAAAATAAAATGAAAATATAATTCAACAGCTAAAAGTCAAATATTATTGATATAAATTATAAAATATATAAGTAATACTTAAAAAAAAAAAAAAAAAATATATATATATATATATATTTATAAATACATTTAATTCATATAAGTTTCGAAAAATTAAACTTTCCAAATATAATACAAATTAGTTAACAAAATTTGTTTTTTTTAAGTTTTTTTTTTATTTTTAATTTTTTTATTTTTAATCTATTAAAAATGAAATGTGTTATGTTAATATATTTTTAAAATCCTTGCAAAAATGAAAATTTTGAAAAAATAATATTCTAAATGAACATTTGTAAATAATTTATATATATATATATATATATATATATATATATATATTTTTTTTTTTTTTTTTTTTTTTTCAAATTTTTAAATAAAAATTGTATTAAAATTTTATATTTGCTATAATTTTTTGCAAATTTTTGTTTATTATTTATTTTTATTGTTTTAAATAATTTTTTTTATAAAGGATATTTCTTTTTAAGGAGAATGTTTATTAAAAAAATGTTTTAAAATATATATTAAATAAATAAAATTATATAGTAAAAAATATATTTAATTTTTTTTTAAATAATAGACAAAATGGTTAATATATCATAAATATTAAATTAATATATAATAATATATAAAAATATTAAATTAATATAAAATAAATAAATTAAAATAAACTAAAAATATTAAATTAATATTTATATTATTAAAAAAAAAATCTTTTTTTTTTAATGACATTTTTTCTTATAAAATTTCCATTTCCTTAAAGAATTTGAAATAATTCATTGAAAATATTAAAGAAATCCGTTTTTAATGAAATTCGTGTCGCAATCGAACTCTTCTCGACTTCTTTGCACTGTGCTATAATTTCTCCCGTGTCTCGTTGCAACTTTCACATTTTCTTTCGAAATGATATAACTTAGTTAGCTCTCGATGCGATTCATTTGGCGGTTAACTCGTTTGCCAGCCATCTCAGCTCTGATAGCTGATATAACAGCATGCCGAGTGTCAAGTCGAAATAAAAAGTCATTTTAATTTGGGAAGCGACGAGAAGGGGATCGAAGCGACAGATAAAGAGAGAGGTAGAGGGAGTGGGAGTGGGCAGCATCATTGACGAATGACTGCCATATAAGAGAGAGAGAATGAGAGGGAGATTTGGATATATGCTGCCAGGATAAAGTCAACGTCGAGGCATTGCCTGCCGCATTGTCCATTGTTGTTATTTGCCAAATAAGCGAACGGCCGCCCGCGCTTTGCCACTGCCCCCCCATCCCCGCCTGAGCGGCTTGCCGGACTGCGTCTCCATTGTTGTCAGCTTCGTTCGATGATGCAGACATAAGATATGAAAAATATGAAGCAACAGCCATCACAATAGTCGCACCAGCCGTAAGCCAGAGTCACAGACAGAGCTCCGGAGCTGCTCTGGTTGGCTGTGGATGGAGTCGCTGTTGTGGCTGTAGTTATAGCTGGGAGTCAGAGTACAGGCAAGGGACATATTTTGTGTTGTTCTCCAGCTGGCAGAGACCCGCTAACCTCGTCTCCTCCTCCTACTGCACCTCCTGCACCTCCTGCTCCTTCGTCGTTTCATCACAAAGCAGGCGCTCATGCGTGTGCAAGTCAAAGTCGAACTGCGTGGGCAACAGACCCATACGTAACCATACTAGAGATAAAGCTCTGCACGCGTACCTCTTCGCTTCGTCTGCTCGCACACACAGACATATATATTTATATATATATATATATGAGTACGAGTTGGGTCTGGTATAAATCACGCTTAATGCCGTGAGGCAGCTATAGCTGTAGCTGTAGCTGGAGCCTGTAGCCCGCTGTGGCACATAAATTGCAGTCAAGTGCTGCCAATTAGTTGGCTAAAATTATTTTATGATATTGGCCAACTAATTAAACCGGCATTACGCTGACGCTGATGCTTAAGTTTTAGCTCCATCCAGGCACACACACACGCTCGGACTCGGACTCGGACTCGGTCAGCTAGCTGCTGGGCAATGAAATCGATAAAAGTACAGGTGCCCCACCCTGCCCATCCCCCCTCCCACCTCTGCACTGTCCATACCTTTGGCATTGTAGTTTGTTTGCAGTTTCATCAATCAACGGCACACACAGCCAAACCAACAATCAATCATATCCAGTCGAAGGGCGGCGTGATGGGCGTGGCTGCCCCTGACTGGAATATAAGTAAAGCACGTAAAAAATATCTTTGATTATTAATTATTTATGAAATGTGCGAGGCGAGAAGCGACTGCCATTAAATGATTAGGTTTGAGTTGTGTTGGAGCTAAGGGGCTGAGATTGGGGGGCCAGCAGGAGGGACTCAGACATAAAGAGCTTAAGCGAGCGATACAATCTTAAAGATGAATAAATGAATATACATTTATGAGCGTTTCAAATAGAAACAAAACACTCAACTTTAAGATGTGGCAATGTCTTAATGAAAAACATTTATGCAACTTAATTTAATTAGCTTTCAACTTGTGAAAGTTGTTTAATTGATTGCCTTTTGCCCCCGAAACTAATTGGCTAATATAAATAATTAAATGTATAAAATATTGTAATCTATAAAGGAATTGTATTTGCATTATATTATATATATATTATTTTGTATTATTAAGCTGCTTTATTTACTGAATAAATGCTTAATCTAAGCCTCTTATACAATTGCTCTCTGGATATAATTCCTGTATTATGTTACGCCTGCAGCGAGGCTTACTCAAATCTTATCTTATTACTTCTTAATATAAGAATCTTGAATTTTGAATGTAGCCTCGTCTGTTCCTGCTTCTAGTTGCCTTTTCGTCTGTACGTTTGTCCGTCCGTTGGTATATCAATGCGTGCGTCCGTCCGTTCATCCATTTGTCTATCCATCCGTCTATATGTCCGTCCGTTATATTCATTCGTCTTCCGGTCGACCTTCCAACCGTCCATCCGTTCATCTGACCGTCCGTCCGTCCGTTGGTCTATCTATTCTTCGGTTCATCCGTCCGTTAATCTATCCAAATGATTGTTCGTCTATCTATTCGTCCGTCCGTTAATCCATCCATCCGTCTGTTCGTTCGTCTATCTGGCAGTCCGTCCTCGCCTATCTATCCTTTAGTAGAAGTAATTAGAGATAAATTCTTCCATAGTGCGCACAAATCTTAACTTATCTTATATATACATACATAATATATATTTTTTCCGTGAAATCGATTAAGGTTGTTATCCAACTCTGATTATTAGAGCCTTTTTAGCTTATTTAACGAGTATTATAAATTATATTCTTACAATAAAGACTTTACGTATCCGAACTGACGTTCAGGGTATTTAAAAGTCGAGCACCTTTTACTTGATAAGATTTATGGCAATATAATATATATAATTAAATTATACTTTAAGTGTCTCATACATTACCTCAACTTATTGTCTCGTTCTTTCTCTCTTTACGCTTTCAGTGTGTCAGTGCAATGGACACGCTCGTCGCTGTCGCTTCAATCTCGAGCTGTACAAGTTGTCCGGACGTGTGTCTGGCGGCGTTTGCTATAATTGTCAGCATGATACGACCGGAAGGTATTGTCACTATTGTCGCGAGGGCTACTATCGGGATGCCACCAAGCCACCCAATCATCGTAAAGTGTGCAAACGTAAGTAGCAGCTGTTTGGCCATCAATCAGCGGTCTAGTTAACTGTCACACGGCGCAGATGTCTCTCTAATGATGACTCTAACTATCTCGCTTTCTCCCACTCTCTCTCTCTCTCTCTCTCTCTCTTTTGCCTTCATAGGCTGTGACTGTCATCCCGTGGGCTCTACCGGCAAGACGTGCAATCATCTGAGTGGTCAGTGTCCCTGCAAGGAGGGCGTCACTGGCCTCACTTGCAATCGCTGTGCACGCGGCTATCAACAGACGCGCTCTCATGTGGCGCCCTGCATAAGTAAGTGTCTAGTTCACTCACTCCCTCACTCCCCCACTCCCTCTCTCTCTCTCTCTGGCCTTGCTATTAATGTTTGTTTTTTTTTGCTGCGTATTAACAGAGGTGCCCACAAATGCGAATATGATTCAAGCGGAAAGCGCTGGCGGTGGCAGTGGAACAGGAGACTACAAAGATGGCGGCGGCTCTCAGGCTGAGGAAATGAAAAAGTGTAAGTGCAAAAGTGAAACGAGTGGAGAGTAACTAGTAGAGTTACATAGGCGTAGAGTGAGCCCAGACATTCTTGTCGAGCATTATGTAGACTTTTTAGCAAAGAGTGTAGACAGACTTGTGAGAGATAAGACTCAGATGTGTTAGTTGTGTAGAGTTGTAAATATATACAGTGGAGAGTTGTGTGTTACTAGACACTGATGATGATTGACTAGTTGAGTTTAGAGAGACTTATGATAAATTACTTTTGGAGAGTTGTCAGTGTATAGATTCATGGGAGTTGGCAAGTAAAGCGTGGATTTACTACATGGAAAACTAGCAAATAGAATTTCAAATGAAGAGTAATAGAGAGTTCAGCTGTATTACTAGTGGAGAGTTGTGTGTGTATAGTGGAGAGTTTCAAGTTTCACTTGAGCTATTGAGTTACCACATAGATAGCTGGCGAATAAAATTCCCAATTAAGAGAAATTGTGGAGTTCCAATGAATTGCTTGTGGAGAGTTGTGAGTATAGAGTGGAGAGTAACAATTTAAAAGTTATTTGAGCTGTTGGACTATAAAATGGATAGTTGGCGAATTGAGGGCAGGTCAATGAGGAATAGGAAACTTGTCACAATTATTTGTGGAGAGTTGCAAATAAAATGTCGTGGAGAGTTGTTAGCAATATAAACATTTGATAAACAGAATCTCTTTTTAATTGCCACAAGTACCTTATAATTCATGACCTGTGGAGAGTTGTGAGTGCATAGTGGAGAGTTGCATGTATAACGTAACTATTGAGAGACTGCTTAGGTAAGGATTAATAAGAGTGGTGGAGAGTAACAATCAAAACGTGACTTGTAATTAGGAATAAAGTAAAAAAAATAATAAAAAATAAACTCTCCACATATGTACACATAGATATAGCATGCATCAAAATTAATAAACATTCCATAAACTCTCTCCACACGCATGTAGATTGCGGCAAGTGCAAGGCCAGCCCGAAGAAGCTCAATCTGAACAAGTTTTGCATGGAGGACTATGGTACGTATGCGTAATACGCGCTTTATATGACACTGGGCGACTCACACTCAACTCGATTGCAGCTCTGTTGGCCAAGGTAATTGGACATGATCGCGCCTCCCAGGACATTAGCACCGAGAAGTTCTCAATTGAGCGCCAGAACGAGATTTACAAGTACGAGATAAACATACAGACGATTTTCAAGCGTAACCCCATGTCGGGCACAACCAGTTCGTTGCTGGGACGAGGCAATATGATGCTGCTGGTGCCGCGGAAGAGTATCGAGTGTCAGTGCCCCAAGATCAAGTTGAACAAGTAAGTAGCTCTCTAAACTGAACTAATGATAATTTATGTGCATTGCTTATTGCATGATTTGTTGACTTTGATATCTATTTTCGTGTCTTGCTTGAACTCTATTGCAGATCGTATCTAATACTTGGACGTGACTCGGAAGCAGCGCCGGGCTATCTGGCAATCGGACCCAGTTCTGTGGTATTGGAGTGGAAGGACGAGTGGTCGTTGCGCATGAAGCGCTTCCAGCGGCGTGCTCGTAAATGCAGTTGAATCGAACCGGAAACGGAATATGTCAGAGCGGATTTCAATTTCATACACTTGGCTAGGTATCGGTTTTTGTATAAATTGTACAGTTTACTCAAGTTTCTGACCTTTTTCGGCATCATGTTTTAATTAATCCCCTCCTCTCTTCACACACACACACATACACACACACAAACACATCCATACAAAATACACTATCCACATTATACTTATTATAGAAAAAAAGCGGAGTCTTCCCATAATTAATATATCTATCTGAACAAAAGAAAAAATACAAAAAAAAAAAAATCCTCTGAAATCCTCTAGTTAAGCTACTCAGCGGCATTCTAGTCTATAGACACTCGAACACTGCGAAACACTAGGCAAAAGCAAACGATAACAGCAACACCAACACCAACACCAGCACCAACAAAAACAAACATGCCAAATGCTAATTACAATCTAAAGGGCGTGTGCGTGTGTCAAACACATTTATGAGGGCCATAAAATAACAGTTATAAATTTGTAATAAGTGCGAAAAGTGTAGCACATCGCGTGCTCTGCGTGTCGCGAGTAAAAGGAGTGGGGAGCATGCATTGCAAACCCATTGGCTGGGCAGGCGAGAAGAGGCGCTGACATATTGAAGAGAGAAAGTGTGAGAGCGAAATAACGGACCGGGTCGGCAAGCTTGCAGAGGCAGCTGAAATCTAGGAATGGCATAGGCTCTCGCTTAGAACTGTATGCATTAGGGGTATTCAAGAGAAATACATATGCGAATTTTGTGTGCCTGCCTTGCATTCTGACGGTCTACTATTTTTTGTTGTGGCACATATGCTGACTACCCCTGAGGCCAGCTGCAGGGCAAATTCGTTTTTTTTTTCTCGTTTTTTGGACACTGCTCTGCATATCGCATTCATCGCAGTTTTTACGTTTGCCTCGATTTATATTTTCGATATATTTGCTGTTTGATATATTTTTTTCGAGTCTTTTTTTGGAATTTTTATCTCTGACAGTTTTTCGGTTTACTGTTTGTATTTAACGGCAGTTTTATTGATATTATTTTTCGTGTTTTTTCAACCCGTTCGATCTGTATTTTTAAAATGTATGCAAACAGTTTTGCTGTTAATTATGCAGATCCATTCGCATCCATTTGTTAGTTGATTTTCACGCGCTTTTGCATAACAATTTGTTTCAAGTGAAGAAAAAAACACGCAATAATAATGATAATAATAATAATAAAAATAAACACACAGACAACAGCAGCAGCAACAACGGCAGTAAAATTAATTTAAAATGCATTTATTTGAATTCAATTTTCAATTTGAATTATGCATGGAAATCAGTTAGCAATCGTATAAAAAAAAGAGAAGAGAAGAAACGTTAAATGCTTGTCAAAGGTGGCAGGGGCGTGGCGAAGGGCGTTCAGTTCGAGTTGCAACCGGCTCTTTTTTTTTTTTTGGTTTTGTTAACATATTCTTTAAGGTCTTTTTTTTCAGACAATCACGTAAAAACTTATGCACCGCGTTGCACGGCAGATAGTGCTCACTGTAGCCAGCTCGCGCTTATTCCAACAAACTTGACAGACTAACAGACAGACAGACAAACAACAACACGAAACACGTTACACAAATTAAAAAAAAAAAAAAAAGAATGCACCTTCGTAGGCTGAACAGTGATATGTTGCCCCTGTATCTATCACGCTCGCACCGCAGGTCCCTGGCCCTGCCACTGCCTCTGTGCTTGTCTCTGTTCCTCTGCCTCCACCAGGCTTTGTCACTGCTTCTGCTGCTATCCCCCTCTCCCTGTCGCTCGCACGCTGCCCCTTGCGCTTGCATTTACACAGTTACATTTATTGTGTTTTTGTTGTCGTTATTTTTTTTAGCTTTTATTTTTGGTATTCTCTTTCATTTGAGTGGGGCCGCGGATTAAACATGTTACAGCTCAAAATGTAACATGATATATGACAGCAAGTGTCGAACTTGATAAATGCTTTAATGAATTTATTTTCGTGTTCTGCACAAGAGACCTGTGTTTCCTCCCCTCTCGCTCGCACTCTCTCTCTCTCTGTCTCTCACACTTTGCCACTGTCTCTTTGTCCCATGTACTTTGTTCTGCCTGCGTGTTTCGCTGTGGGCTTTTGTCATTGGCCCATTGCCACAGTCGTCGGCCCTGACCATGATATATTATAATTCCAAATGGAGCAAGCGACCAACCGGACATGTTGATCAGCTAAGTTGGACAGCTGTGTACAGTTAACATGCCGTGGCGCTCTTAAGCTGAGATTTGTGTGTGCCGCCCGGGCCGCATAATTAGCCAAAAGACATAACTCGGAAAACAATGCACATCAGCTCTCTCTCTCTCTCTCTCTCTCGCTCTCTCTCTCTCTCTCTCTCTCTCTCTCTTTCGCACACATACAGATAGACGATGTGAAGTGTCCTGCAGCAAGTTAAATGCAAAACAACAACGAACAAATTTGAAAAATAAAGTAAGCGAGAGTGAGAGAGAGTGAGTGTGTGTGAGAGAGAGAGAGAGAAATTAAATTGCGGCTTGGACGCGACTGCGGCTTGGGCTTCATGCATATTTAAATGAGATTTTTGCGTTAACTGAATTTTGTCAACATGACGTGCGCTGAATGGAGTGCGGCCAAGGCAGGCGCAGGGGCAGTGGCAGGGCCAGGGGGCGTGGCCAGCCAATGTGGGAGCGCGCTGCAGCCATGAGAAGCCATATTAATTTATATATGTATGTACGCACACACACACACACACACACGCACATATGTATGTTTGTATGTATGTGTGCGCGCATTTATATATATTTAAATAAATTGGATTTTTCTGCGCGATTATTTTATTTTTTTTTTCGCTTCTTTTTACTTCATTTAACAGGCCGTTGGCTGGGGCGTCGCGGGGGCGTGGCATATGTATTTTAAATAACTTGCCTGGCGCCATTAGCATATAAATTGATGTGCGCCAGGCCCATTCACACACACACACACGCACATAGCAAGCATTTGGCAAAACACACACACACAGACACACACATGCACACACATATCTAAGATTTCTTTGCCCTAAAAGCTGACAAATTGACTTCCGTTTCCGCGTTAAAAAATCAACAACAAAAGCACACAAAAGAGCTAAACAAAAAAAAATGAAAAAAAAAAACGAAAAGAAAAGAAAATTAAAAAAAAAAATTACAAAAAAAAAAAACACTCTTTTAAAAAAGTACTTAAAAAACTGAGACACAAAACATAACCAAATTAGTCATTAGTTGATACGTCGAGCCGTTTATTTATTTCCTTAACAAATATATATATATATATAAACACAAATATATATAACAATTTTTTTTTTTTAACTTAACATAACTTAAATTATGAATTAAAAAAAAAAAAAGAACAACATTAACAAAAAAAAAGCCAAGCGAAAACTTTAATTTCTGTTGGCATTTCAATGTATTTCGAAATATTATATATATATATATATATATATATATATATATATATACACATACATATATAGATATAAATATATATAAATGCTTGATGTATTTTGTGTATGTTGAGCATAAATCAATTGCAGAGCAAAAGGAATACGAAGCAGAAGAAGCAGATTGTGGCATGTTTTTTTGTAGGTTGAATGCAACAACAACAACAACAACAACAACAGCAGCAACAATACTAACATTACATATCCTACACACACACACACACACACACATACACCATTGTCAAGTTAAATAGAATTAATATATTTAAATATAAATACATATTTTTTTTTATACATATTTTTTTTTAAGCAAGCATTTTATCACTAAAAAATATATATATAAATATATTATCTTTGTGTGTGTCGCAAAATATTAAATAATAGATGAAAAGCATAAAAAGAAGCAAAACAAAAGAAATATGCAAAAACAATTTTATATAAAATAATAATAATAAACACTATTGCAATGCATATATACGAGTTCACAATATATACACACACATACATATATACAGCATATGCATATGCTAGGAAAAGAAAAAAAAACGGCGAAAAAAAAACATTTTTTTTTCTTAAATCTTTGTAAATACTCAAAAAGAAAAAGAAAGCCATGAAAGAACAAGAAATAAAAATATTAAAATAAACAGCGAAACGTAATCAACAATATTTATTGCTAAATTATTATGTTGTAATGAAATACATATGATAAAAAATAATAATAATAAAAAGCACAGAGAAATGAATGAAAAATAAAATTGAATATGATTGAAAGATAATCAAACTAACAGCAAATAAACAAATAACAAAAAAGAAAAGAAAACGTAAGCATTGTCGGATATTAAAGTATTGTAGTTGATATTTACCTAAGCACACACACACACACACACACACACACACACACACGCACAGGTAAGCGAAGCAAAAGCCAAGTAAATTACAGAATAAAAAAAGAAATTAATTGAGCAAGCCCATACACATTCATGTGTGGGTGTGTGTGTGTGTGTGTAAAGTTAACATGTATCATTCAACATTTATGTGTGTACTTTGAAATGAATTCAATATATTGAAAAACACAAACAAAAACAAAGCCAAGCAAAATAAACAAACAAACAAATAAAACACACAAAAAAAGGCAAACAAAATTCAAGACACAAAAATTTAATCGATTTAAGTGGATAAATTGCTAATATATATTACGAAATTCAATGGGTGAGAAATGTGATTTTTATTTCGCAAAAGAAACAATTTCTTGTACAAATTTTCAGCTATCTATGCAGGTAAAGTATAATCGAAATCCCAATGAATTGGGGCAAGTCATGAAATGGCAAATTATGAATTTATTGCAAACGAGAGAAGAATGGCGAAATGATGACGCTCATGGATTGTGCTGTGGACTAATTTATAATTTATAATTCTACTTTACAACTTTTTATACCCTGAACCCATTGAAAATGGGAATTCAGGGTATAATGGTATTGTGAAAATGTATGTAACAGGCAGAAGGAAACGTCGCAGACCCCATAAAGTATATACATATATTCTTGATCAGGGCGATAAGAAAAGTTCTAGCCCTGTCCGTCTGCCCGTCCGTCCGTCTATCCGTATGTCTGTCTGTCCGTCCGTATGAACGTCGAGATTTCGGAAACTGCAAAAGCTAGAGAGCTGAAATTTTACATAAATACTCGTATATTAGTTACGCAGTATGAGTTTGTTTTGTTTTTCGATAACTCATCCCATTTCCAAATTATCGATGAAAAATCGAAAATTCGTTTCAGCTTTTTACGTTTTTTGAGCATAACTTCTACACCGTTCGAGCTAGAGACTTCAAATATGTAGATAGATATTATGGATACGCAGATAATGTTATTTTCAGATTTTGGATGCCACGCCCCCTCGCCCACAATTTTAGTCGACTTAGTGGTCTCACAGGGAGCAGTTGCCTCGCTAGTCTGACCAGTCTATCACTGTATCTGTTCGTGTGTCTAGCGATCTGTTCCTCTACTGTATGCAGATTCAGATCTCGATCAGTTCGTAATTTGCCACATAGCTCGGTTTTGAAGGACCTGTATGCGATTATAGTTACTTTTTGCAGATATTCCCCAAATCTGCACACCATAGAGCCAAATCGGAGCCATACAGTGGACGTAGACTGCTCTCTCTTCACTCTAAGTGACATGGTGCTTCTTCTATTGATCAGCCACCGCAGCTGTTGCATGCGTTGCCCACATCTCCTGGCCGCAGCTTTAATGTGAGCCAAGGTACTTTGCCTGTGATGGTTGGTCTAATTTACAACTGGAATTAGATTATTCTGAAGTCTTAGTAGGAGTTGTGATAAGTA
Organism: Drosophila antonietae; assembly: GCA_030914385.1. Classification (NCBI taxonomy): domain Eukaryota; kingdom Metazoa; phylum Arthropoda; class Insecta; order Diptera; family Drosophilidae; genus Drosophila; species Drosophila antonietae. The sequence goes on from JAUESO010000457.1 coordinate 15,241, forward strand.
ATGGAGGCAACATTCTGCGAGATATAGCGCGAGAGTGTCGCTCTCTCAGTCTCCATTCTATTCTATCCTCGCTCTACTTTGGCACCTATTCTAACGGCTCAGCAACTGCATAAAGACATTATTCTTATACTTATATCAATTATTATTATATTAAATCGCACTCTAAGTAGCCTGGCCTGGCCAGGCGTCTAGGCACTGCAGCTGCAAATGCGCTCAGTTCTCGCATATGTACTAGAAGAAGAAGAAGTACTCAAGATCTGCTGGAGCATGTTTGGACCTAAACAATGCATTGTTGATGCCATAAGCTCTTTGTCTTCTAAAAACCACGCCCTCAAATTTATTTGTTGTCTTAGATACAGCAGTGTTCATGAAAATAGCATTCGTCTTTGTTCCTTTGACTTTATTTTGCTGAATAGGTAAAACGAAAGAGTTCATTATAGCTTTTAGTTGATTTATATATATGCATAACTATTAATTTGTGTAAAGAAATATTTGTTATTTGTTTCAGCAGCAAAAAGCGCAACTGTTTACTATAATAAAGGGTGTTTTTTTTTTTTTTTTTGTAGATTTTAATTTATTGCAGCTTTTGTCATTGACTCTAGAGCGCATGCTTAAATTTAGCTCAACTAGGGAGATGGCTTAATGCCTTTATAATAAAGGATGTACTGATACTTCTGATACTCAGAAAGATTGCTACGACATCGATGCCTACTAGCAGGAGGTCTAACGCCTGCCAGACCCCTAAGACGATGGGTATAGTGTATAATATATAATTTTAAGTCTTCATAATTCGAGTGAGGTTTGATTGAGGTTTCTTGTTGAAGTACTTAATCTGATTGTACCATTTCTACACTTAATAATATAATAATAATAATCACAAAAAAAAGTAAGCTTTTCAATTTGTTGGATGAATCAACTTCATCTACAAAATATGAAGTCTTACTTTTTTATGCTCAGCTGTAGATTGGTTTAAATCAATATATCAATATAGCAACCAAGAATCAAGTAGTCTCATAAAAGTCGAAGCAATTACATACGTTTTTCATTAGAATTTTCTATTGCTGCACTCGCAACGATTATGCTAAATGCCTTCGTAAATACTTGCAGAAATAACATTACAATCATACTCCCATTTAACTGATTTGCTATGCCAAATAAAATGGCATAGATCTCACTTGAAAATAAAGTCATAAGCAACTTTATAGCTCAACTAACTTTAATCTAATTGCAATCACTCTATCTACTGCTCCTATTGGGTCACCCATTGAGCCCAACTGAATCTATTTGAAAAATTTCAATAAATCCCCACTGCAGCTACTGTAAAGACAGCCAAACAAAATCACATCATTAAAGTCTATTGAGCATATGTTTGCCCAGCTCTATGCTCAACCCTCTTTAGTTCTGATTCACTTCTGGCATTCTCAGTTGATGTGAGCAAAGGAGGGAGAGAAAGAAAAACGTTGCATACTTTCGAGCAGCGTGCAGCGAATTGTGAATTGGGCAAGAGCAAATACGATATAAGAGCCAAATTAATTTAAAGCGCAATTTAAGTAACATGCAGGAGCATTGCACCCCGCCTCTCCTGCTGAGATGTTGCTTAACGTTTGATATTGCCGCTGGCTTTCGTTCTGGCCAAAGGTTCTGTGCCATTCCGGGCAACTGAAACTAATACGCATATTTATCAAATTTCAGCGCCTCAAGGGTTGCTTGCTGCACCCGAAAGGAGTCGGCAATGCCCTCCCCCACACTCCTCACACTGACACGCGCCCAAATGTAGATTCATTGTAGTTGCCCAAAATGCCTTGCAGCGCCAGCGCGTAAAGTTCCAGCAGACGCAGTCGCAGTCGCAGACGCAGCCCGCCAGACCGCCAGACCGCCAGACCGCAATGCAAAGTTTTGGCCCTCGGCGAAACTTAACAAAAAGCGGCAAGCACTTGGCTTGGGTGGTTGCCTGCTCAATAGGCTGACTCCATGGACTTTTTCCGCATTGTGGCATTCGCCATTCGCGTTGCCAGGGCAATGCTGCATAAACAAGGACAAAGCTATGTTGCTGCTGGCAGCTTCATTTGCACGCTTCATAAGCGCGACGAATGAATTTTAATTTGATTAAAGTGAAAAATTGAAAAATTGAAAAATGGAGAAATGGGAGATGTGGGGAAAAAGGTAAACCCAACCGACTCGCTTCGTTCCGCTAAGCTTTTAGCTGTATTAAATGCTGCAGCAAAGCTGCGTCAAAGAGAGTTGCGAATTTGGCTATGCCAACAAATGGGGCAAGCGCAAGTTCGGACGGCGCACGGCGTACGGCGTACGCCGGATTAGCTGGCCAATCAGGCGGCGACCATGCGGCCTGGATTTGCGGCACACATGAAAATCCAGCTTTGGTCGACTCAACTCACACTCCAGTTGCCATGGCTAGAAATGCCAGTGGAAATATTTCCGGACGGATTGGCGTATCCGTTGCCATAGCAGCTTAGGCCGCATTAAAACCTTTTTGTTTCAATAATGTTGTTTTTGTTACGCTTAGATGACGACCGCAGCAGCAGCCGCAGCCGCAGCCACAGCCACAGCCGCCGCCTGTCCTAACCACTTGGCCGACCCCCATCATCCTCGCTCGACTCAAAGGATACTTTTTTTTTACTGCTGCTGCTGCTGCTGCTGCTGCTGCTTCTTCTTCTTCGTTTTCATTTGGCATTGCTGCGTTTTTGCGCTTCCCCCGTCCACTCCCCGAGGAGATGCTTAGCCTCGCATAGCAGCATCCTCGTCATCATCAACTCGAATCGTCATAGCCAACGTCTGTTACAGTGCGGCAATTACGCCGCTTGGATTTCAAGTGCTGACTGCTGCCACAAGTTGCCGTTGCCGTTGGCATTGGTGTTGCTGTTGCTGTTGGTATTACAGTTGCCGTTGCCGTTGCTGTTGCAGCAACTGCTACAATGTGAATGCTGAAAGCTGCGCCACCCAGACCCAAGTCCAAGGCTCGAGTCATAGTTGTTGCCTGCGGCAGTCGAATATAACAGAATTTTGCACTGAACCCTAAACGGGGGGAGTGTGCAGCACACACACACAGAGAGAAAGAGAGAGAGAGAGAGAGAGATGGTGCAAGAAAGGCGCATTTTACAAGATTTTTATTTTATATATATATATATATAGAAATGGGAAAAGTATTAAAAAAGTAAACTTTTTTATAGACTTTTCATTTGGCCTTCGCTCTCTTCCTGCAGCTGTGTAAGCTTTTCGTCTGGGCGTTATGATGCGTGTTAAGGGAATACATTTACGTATAGAAATACCCATACACACAAACGCACACATGCTAGACCAGGACTAGGGGCTAAGGGCTAAGGGATCATCTGCCATTGGACCCGGCGGCGCAAGCAATGCGGAAGTGCTCCTTACAACGCATGAAAGCCAAAAGGAAAAGTTCCGATGCTCTACACAGCAATCAAGTCGATTAGCTCTAAGCATGCAATTCGCACTGATTCACATTTTCCTCAGCATTTGCTGTGCCCCAAAAAGTATGCAATGCGCCGCTCTCTGCTCGATTAGTTTCGCTCGGCGACGGCCTTGCGCTAGCATTACTTCTGTGGCATACTTTTCGAGATAATCATTCTAGGCGAGGCAGAAGCAAATCAGCTTCAGATACATATACAATGTTGTATGTTCATGAAGTGCAAATGTTGCCTTACGAGTTAACTACAGCTGTGCTCCGAGGTCACTAAACTAGTTAGTCCAAGCATTAGATACAGATACATATGGGAGATTATTAGAATTGTGAGTCTGAACTGCAGAGCTATAGATTAAAGCTGAAGATACAAATGTATCTCACGCATGAATATGTGAAGAATGAGAGATATAAGTGTATCTGTAATATATTATTTTAAATGTATTTATGAGATTTTTAGATAGATAGACTTGACTCTTATAAGATACAAATGCATATGAGCTAAGACTATTTGAGGCGCACAAGATACAATTGTATCTCAGACAAGAGTGTTTGCAGATAATGCTACATTAATGTATCTGTGAATGGTTATTTTACCACTTATAATATACAAATGTATCTAGCATGCACATGTTTGAAATTTAAAAGATACAAATGTATCTCAGAGTAACTATTTGAGACTCATACGATTTAAATGTATCTATAAAGAGAATATGTGGAACTCATATGATAAAAAAGATACATAAATGTAGCTCAGATGTGCGTATTAAAAGCTCTTGAGATGCGAATGTATCTAATGTAATGATATCTGAATGTATCTGAGATATACGTATATAGATTTCTATTTAGTGATATACAAAAGTATCTGTGTATGTACATACCTTAGGCAAGCCAAACTCTGAATATTTGCATTATATTTTATAAAAATATATAAATATATCTGTGGTATATATAACTAGATGTCAAATAATGAAATTCAGTTCACACAAACTCAGATGAGAGTTAAATTGTAGCAGATACAAATATATTTGAACTGTCACTATTTTCCAGCTAAAAAGATACAAATGTATCTGAGCAATACATATTATGCAGCTAAAAAGATACAAATCTGTGCTGTAGATACTTCCAGCTCAGATGAAATTCATATCATACAAACATATCTGAGAGGTAAATTGTAGCAGATACAAATGTATCTGAGCTATATGTGTTATGCAGCTAAAAAGATACAAATGTATCTGAGCTGTCAATATTATGCAGCTAACAAGATACAAATGTATCTATGGCATCAATACCTTCAATTCATCTCGCACAAATGTATCTGAGCTGTGAATCTTCACAACTCTAAAGATACAAATGTCTGCCTAATACAAATACTTACAGCAAACAAGATACAAATGTATCTGAGCGCAAAAAAAAAGAAAAGAAAACAATCTTTATTTAACGTTGAGCATTGCAGCGTGTTTGCGTAGTCGACCTGGTCCACTCAACCGCAGCCTGTAAGCAAAGCCCATTCCCTTGGGCCTTAGCTGTGCTGCTTCAATTCTGCTCTCACTCGTTTCGCTGTTGTTGTTGTTGAAAAAAATGTTTTGAAACCTTCAGAGTTGCTGTTGATGGCGCTGGCTCCTTGAACAGTTACAGTAGATGTTTCCTACTCGTATTTTGCTTAACGAATTCGAGGACGGCCCCCAGCTACGGGTGCTTTAAAAAATTTTTATTTTATTACTATAACAAGACATAAGTAGACATAATGGAGCTCTATAAAATATTCAAAAGAAATTGGCATGGAAAGTTTTACAAAAGGGTGTGTGAGCGTGGTGGTGCGAGTGGTGCGGCGAGTGGTAACGACGGCTACCCGCTGACATTCATGTATGTGGAGCCTGCTGGCAATGCCGAGTGTTAAGCGATTAACGGCATTTTCATTGAGCGCCTCTCTGGCAAAGGTTAATGCACTCGAAACCTAAGGCAGGTGGGCACATCCTTGGAGTGCCGTCTAAACTTGACAACATTTGACACTCGGGGAAGCCGAGAGCAATTTACATATTCACTGAATGCGGATGTGGCCATGGCCAATTCGTTTTCGGCGACAGTGCGCCTACAAGCCTCCCTCCCCTCACTGTGTTCCCCCTTTTGTGCAGCAGCCCGCAGCAGGCACTTGGTTTGCCCGCCGCGACTTCCTGCGACTGTCAATCATCTTCACAAGCGATTTGTCAGCATCCTGATGCTAATAATCCGCAACAACGCGCCCCGGATCATCATGATTTTTTACAACTTTTCATTTTCGCGCTTGAGCTGGTTTAACTGCTGCCAATGACGACGTTGGATTTACTTTTTCGCTTCTGTTTTCTTTCCATCCTCGCCGTCTGTTTGCTCTGTGGCCTAAGCCATAGCCAGAGAACAACATGCAACATGGGCGTGGCTGGCATATGTGCTGCGCGACTCTGCAACTATTCAAATGAGCTCAACACAAATGGCTTGGAAAATATGTCGCTGACTTTTATTGGCGAATTTAGGATGAGCAGGAGGCGCGGGATGCAGAGGAGGAGCCTGGCGAGGGGGCTGAGCTGTTTAAACGCTTTTTAAGCACGCGCAGCCGCGAATATATAATATCCCAATCAAGATAGGCGCCCACAATATAGCGCGAGTTCTGTTCGGTATCATCGTAGCCGGTGCGTCCATGCAGCAGCCGAATATTATTGAAGGTCAGCACATCGCCGTGCTGCGTCTTAAAGGAATGGGCATCGGCGCGTGCCAGCTGCACGAAGCGAGCGTATGACTGGTACCAGGGCAGCACCTGATCGAGCGGCACATTGAAGTGGCTGTCGCGCTGTGGCACGCTGTGATTGATGCGCGTATAGTTGCCCGAAGAGTCCAGGCTGCCACAGAGATAGAGAGAGAAAGAGAGAAAGAGAGAATAAAGTTGAGGAACTCTTCATTGCATGGCCCGCTCAACCTACCAGATGACGGGCGCTCGCCAAATGTTGTGAAACTCGTGTCCATCCTCGCTGCCAATATCGTTCCAGTCGACGAGCGTGCTGCTGAGGCGCTCAAAGTCCTTGGGATGCTCCTGGCGCAAGCGGTCGGCAATGTGAAAGGCATCGACGAGTAGATTGCTGCCGCCTGGCGAATGGGTCTGCACCATGCAGTGAAGTATGTTGACGCTGGGCTTGTACTCGTAGTAGGGCAGATCCGTGTGCAGGGGCAGCGGCAGCGAGAGATAGGCATAGTTCTTGGCGCCGGGCTTGGCTTGGACAATGAACTCCTCGCCGTAGGTGGTGCGACGTATGAAGCCCACACGTTCGGCCAGGCGACGCACCACGCCCACGTCCAGCGGCGCACCGTTGAGCAGCGCGACGCCATAGACGGCGAGCGCCTGCAGCCAGTGCTGCAGTGGCTCATCCTCGGACATTACCTGATCATAATCGAAGCGCTGCACGATCTGCTCGAACTCAGCGCCTGCCCAGTGCTTGGTGCGCGGCCTGTAGAACTCGTTGAGGTAGTTGCTTTGGCTCTCCGCATCGAAGCTGCGATGCCTCAGCCAGTCCAGCGTATAGCGGCTCTCGTGCTCATCGCTCCAGCGCACATGCAGCTGCTGCTTGTCGGCGTCCATGTGCAGGGCCAGCGGACGTACGCTGGGATCGAAGTGATTCCAGTCCAGCTGGCGTGACTGCGAGCTGCTGTGGAAGCAGCTCGGGCAGCGGCAATTGTCGCGCAGCCAAACCGCTGGAAAGGTCAGCGCAGCGGCGCCCGCCTTGCCCGGCTGCACCTCGACGTAGCGTTCGTCCACGATGCGTGCGCTCAGCTGGCGACAAGCGGCGAGCGTTCGTGACGTCAGCAGCGCTGCGCTGCGCCTGAATCCCTGAGCCAACATGTAGCAACTGTAGCTCAGCTAAACGCAAAACCAAGACGATGCGATCCAAGCGAGCGCCCAAATCTATCTGAAGAGCGCGCTGCGATTACAACTCGAAAGTGAAATTTGAAAATGCGGCCTATTCCCTTATCTTATCTATGCTTTGGGCTGTGGACTTTGCCTGCCAGCTCATCGGAAACAAATGTACAGAACAGATGATTCTCAGTTGACGACATTGGCTGAGGGAGCGTGCGGCCTATGTGTGTATGGGAACTAGTTCTATATGAATTGCAATGGCGCATATGATTCATTTAGGGCGTTCATTAAGTGTAACCATGTAAATGTGAACTGGTTCATTTAATATGATTCATTATAGTTCAATATTGCAATATGCATAAATTCTTTAGAAATGTGAACGAGCTCTAAGTTTTCCAATTCACAAAATGAACTAGTTCATAGTTTCTTATTGCTATCATACTTATATAAAGAATAGAATGTATATCTTCTAAATTTGAAATATATCAACAATGAATTTTCTGCGCTGAACTAGTTCACAATATGAACAATTTAAATATATTATATGTTTACAAATAAGCTCAAATGGAGTATTTATTGGATATGTAAAAATATATGAACTAGCTTTGTTCTTTAGAATGTAAATTCTATAGATTTTGTCTCTTTTACATGAACTAGTTCATAATTGATTTTTTTTTTTAATTTTATTTTCTTTTTTATCATATAGAAGTAGAGAATAAATCTTTTCAATGTGAATGTTGCTTATGTGAACTAGTTCATTATTGTTCATTTGCTTAATTTAGTTTTATGAGTAATAAATCTAAAGATATATATTTTGATACCGGTTCCAGTTAAATTCTTTAGCACATTCAAAATTTAACCAGTTCACAGTCTGTTCACAAAAAATGTTTTAAAAATATAAAGATGAATAAATTGTGTTCGATTTGCAATTTAAATTCGCAACTTGATCGGTCCAGTGCGCAGTTGCAGCTGCAACTCTTCAAACGGAACTTGTTCGAGTGAATCGAGTTGAAAGTATTTATTTGAAATTTAATTGTAAGACGTCATCGTCAGCAGATCTCAGTTTGTTTACTCACGAGCCGTGAAGCTGATAAGGCGCAGCTTGTGGGTAAGAGCGATAAAGCGCTTGGCTTATCTGAGCTGAGAATTGTTGTTGTTGCTGATCTCGCTTGTTGTTGGATTTGAGAAGTAAGCAACGGCCAGCGATCAATCAATCAATCAATCAATTGAATCATCTTTGTCGCTGCTGCTGCTAGCTGCCTGCAGCCTGCTGATTCCCAATTGCATTCCACTGAGGCAGCGGCAGGAGGCTGGTCCGAGTTGCTGTAGCCAGTGGCTGGCCTTTTAAGGGCCTCGCCTCAAGCTCAATTCTCGTGAAAGCAATAAAAATTGCAGCGCCTGCTACACAGTTGACCTGTTGCACATTTGAATGGGAGCAGCAGGAGTCGGAGGAGACTGCTGCTGCTGCTGCTGCTGCTGCTGCTGCTGCTGCTGGTGTTGGTAAAGTAGCCACTGGCTGAATGCCCATACATTGGCCTGCTCCAGTCCATTTACAGCGCGCACAATAAATTCCTTATGCCGCAGGCTTTTGGTCAATGCGGCAGCAACAGAAATTCCCAAGCCGTTGGCCATAAAAATGCGGCTCACATGTGACAACGATTTGTACTTTAGCTCCTTTTATGGCAGCTCTCAGCCCATCCTGTTTGCTGCCATCCTCATCGTCGTTGTTGCTGTTGTTGTTGTTGTTGTTGTTGTTGCATTTTTAAAAGCAGCTCTTCGCTCGACTACAAATCGCAAAATCGCATCAGATTATACAGCTAGCGCAGCGACCACCCATTTTTGGGCTTGCGGCTGCTGCTCGGTGCTCAGCTGCTTGGGTCCCTGGCCAGCACATATAATATTGGCAATATTAAGGCCAGCTTTGGTTTTAGCCTCGCTTTTCAATTGCTCAGGCCGGCTATAGCAGGCTGGCAGCAATTAGGTCAATTAACACTCAACCCAACAGCAGAGGAACTGAGGATGGGCCACAGAGTTGGGGAAGCCCTCGACCGGAAGCGTTCACGTTTTATGGCTGCACGCGCCAACGTTTAACTCTGTAGTTCGGCTGAAGTGCAGCGCCTGGGCAAAGTTTTGCTAGCGTTGACGATGATTATCATGTCACATGCCATCACTCAATGCTTTTATGAGCCTAGGCCATAACAATGGCCCGGCCACTTAGAGCCCAACTGGCGGCCAGCCGCCCAACGCCTACCAGCCGCCTCAGCTAACTTAACCGAACTGAAATGTTAACAGTTTTCGTTTCATGTAATTAAGTGCTGCTGATCCACTAGTTTTTATCTTGAAGACCCAACGGAAGGATGGACAGGCGGGCAGCCAGGCAGAACGGCGCAGTGATAGCTTTTTGGGCAAAAATGGATGCTGAACGGGGCTGAACTGTGTTGGCTTGGGTTGGGCTGGTAGTTTTGGCTTTCTGTTTGCAAACTGTCTGGGCGAGACAACGTGGTACGTGCCGCTGCTGTCTTGGCCAAGCAGCGTTCGTGGTCCAAAACGTCCTTTGTCCTTAGTCCGTCTCCTTCTGCTGATTGCACTTGAGTCGAAACGAAAGCGAATCGAAAAATGTGTTAAGAGTCTAAACACGAACGTGCTGCTCAAAGGCCACTCGTTAGCTGCCCAGTCCACAATGAGTGTGTAAGAGAGAGAGAGAGAGAGAGAGCGAGAGGGAGAGCGTGCGCAACAGAGATAGCAAAATAGATATAGATTGAGTGGGATAGTTGAGTCAGCAGCATCTCGAGTAACGCCTTCGTCTATTGGTAAATATTTTTACCATTTGCGACAGGCCAAGAGGCAATGGAAAAAGGAAAAGGAAAAAGGAAAAGAAAAACGATGCTGCTGCTGCTGCTGAATGCGCCCACGCTTAAAAGCATCCATCCTCTTGGCAACTCACTGAACAACTAGCTCAATATATCTTCGCTCGCAGGTGCAGCGCACGACTGTGGGCAGAGGCAGCGTCTCCAAGATGACGTCGCCAACGGCTGCCAATGTCTGCAGCCATTTCATTTTGTTGCTTATTTTATTGCCTGGCCTCTGTTTGCTGGCCCAGACAGTTGGCAAACAGACAAACAAACAAACCAACATGGACGCGAATACCAGATACCAGATCCCAGATTCCAGATCCCAGTGCCCAGATCCCAGTGCCCAGACACCTAACCCCAGACGCGTAAACATCTGCAGACTCGCTCTGACACTGTCTAGGCCGTGTCCTTGTCGCAGCTACTAGGGCTTTCCTTTCCTTTCCTTTCCTCCCTTTTTTTTTTGGTAGTTGTCTTCATTATGGCACTGGCAACAAAAGGAAATGCAATTCATTGCACACAACTCGCCCGAAATCCCCAGACTTGAAACTAGCTGCCACATGCCGAACACACTCACAAAATATAAAGTTGCCAAAATATTTGTATTATTTGGACAGTTGCTTCTCACGTTTTTCTAGCCATGAAATTTGCCAGAAATTCGAGTAAAGAATTTCTGCCAGCTGCCACGAGTCGAAAAGGTAATAATATCTAAGATTTAAGAGTTGTGGATAATATTTATACACAGGGTGTGAAGTAATATATAGCTAGATATAAATATATATAGATATAAAATATATATATAGATATAGCTTTGATATTTTTGAAAGATTAAAAAGTTATATTCCTGCAATGAAAACTGTGAAGCGAATTAAATAAATTTTATTATAGAAAGAAATTCTTAAAGATATGATAACGGGAAATTACGGATTTCAAATTTGTCATTTAATAATTATTCATTTAAAGACCATATTGAAAAATATGTTATTGTTTTTTTTTTTTAATACTAATATATAGATATATAACTATTAATAAATAAATATCTGTATGGATTATATAAAGAGTCTCTGTTTTACACATTTGCCCCACTGTGCACTGTGCAGCTGCTATGCATAGTTCTGCAATTACATTGTCTCGCATCCTGTGTGTTGTCTTATTTCGGCTACTAAGCTCTCACTAAGCCAAGTCTAAATATTCCTTACTCTTTGCTGCAGCAGCAGCAGGAGCAGCAGCAGCAGCAGCAGCAACAGCAGCAGGAGCAGCAGCAGCATTTCCTGCTCTGACAGCTCATTTTGGTTGACACTTTTCGAGTTGTTTTGCGCTTTATTTACAGTTCGGTTGGGTATGCCAACTACAGTAAGCAGCTATAACTAAGCCATCTTGTTACCTTGTTTATGTTTGCTGAGCCAACTTAAATCTAAAGCAGCTAAGATCCAATCAATGTGGCTTCTCTTTCATTTTGCATGCGAAAAGTGCACAAAGAGAAAGTCAAAGAGAGAGAGAGAGAGGGGGAGAAAGAGAGGAACCAGGCCATAAAAATAAAACCTTTCTGTGCAAGATGTTCTATGATGTCAGAGTTCGTATTATGTAAGCTTACTTCAAGTGCTCATTAGCAATTCCAGAATCGTGAGAGTCGCTGGCAATTGGGAGTGAAAGAGCTGTATATTAAGTTATTTCTGCTCGCTATTCGGTTTATTGAAATCAAAAAAAAAAATTGCTATAAATTTCAATAAAGTTGGTCGACTCAAATATGGCATAAATTGTAGTTAGTTAATTTTTCCTATTTACTATTTTTTTTTATTAAAAAATAAATTGATTTATTTATTAAAAAATAATAAAGAAAATACGTGTTGCAGTATAAAAAGATTGAAGTGAATTTCAATATATTTGATTGAATAAAAACATATAATTAAATATATTAACTAAATTAATAGTTTATTACTATAATGAATTTCAATAAATTTATTCGATTAAAATATAGCATAAATTACAGTTACTGATTTACATTACATTACATTACATTTGCATTACATTACATTACATTACATTTACATTACATTACATTCAGTTAAAATCTGAAGTAGATAGAAATAAAAAAACGTTTGCCTTATCAAATGGTTAAGAGATTTTCATTACAATTTTTCTTGTGTGAGAATAACTTTTTCTTATTTTCAATTTTATTTTTATTTCACATTAGTATTTCTTTTTTTTTTTTGCTATTACCTTTGTGGCAGACATCGGGCTTAATGCAGTTGCCGCTGGCAGACAAGTGGCAGGAATACAAATCAAATTAACTTCCTTGCTGCAACTTTGCTGCTGTTCGCCGCGGCAGCATTTAATTAATGGGCGTGGCAATTGAACAAACTGACCAAGACAGAGAAAGAGAGAGAGGGAGAGAGAGCACAATACCTGAGCGCAGCACGTATGTCATGCCATGGCATTCCACATGGTATGAAGTGGCAAGGGAATGAAACGGATTGGAATGGCGTTCTATTGCCATTGTTTGTTGTCTTGGATGTGTTCAGCGGAAACTATTTTCAACTGAAGCGTAACTCTTGCGCGCTTAAAATCAACAAACACTCATAGACAGCGGCACTCCATCTCTCTCGCTCTCTCGCTCTGCGTGCAGCCATCTCTTTTGTTGAAACGTGTTGCGGCATATATTAATTTTTATTTTCAACGCAAAGGCAGCAAATTAACGCCAATGCTGCTGCTGCTGCTGTTGTTTATTTAGCAACACACACACACGCACTTAAATTTGGTTGTTTGTATTTTAGTGCCTCACCTCAGCTTGCCTAGCCCCGCCCCCTGGCTGAAGCCCTTTTCTTTTATTTTTTTTTTTTTTGGAGCACTGTGCATTGTGTTAAGCATGCCTGCTCATTATTTTCACACGTTGCTTGGCACGCTCTCTGGCCATGCTCAGGCTCAGGCGCAGCCCATTCCACCTGGCCAGCGTTTGTTTATGTTTTAAGGTAATTTTCTGGGCCGCCGACGCTTAACTCAATGCGGCAACTGTTGCGCCTATATGGCTGCATGAACCCCACACACACACACACACACACCCAGCCAGTAAAAGGTCAATGATACTTCAAGTTTGAACAACTACAGCATGGCACGGCGAAGAAGCCGTCGTCGTCGTCGTCGTCGTCGTCGAAAAAGTGCCCGAAGTGTTCGAGTGGCTTGTGGAAATTGAGAAAGCAAGGAGCAAAAAGTTGCAGCTCAAGTGTCTCGGGTCTGGAGTCTGGAGTCTGGCGAGTGGGAGCACTTTGTAAATGTGCTGTTGGTCAAGCTGCATGAAATTGAAATGGTCATGCCATAAACTTGGCCATTTGTATTTGGCCAGTTGTGAGCGGAAACAAAAAACCCAGCGCCAACGACAATTGCCACAAAAATATGAAATATAAAATATATGCGGCATGTGGCACGTGAAGCAAATGACGTAGGATGAACGGCAGAGAGTGGAGAGTGGAGAGTGGAGAGTGGAGTACCGGGACCAGATGCTGTTAACCTCCAACTCAATAGAAAAGGACTCGCAAGGGTTTTAGGTTACTCTGGCAGGCCACCCAAGTGGTCATTGCGATAAGTGCCACTCGAGCCGTTCTAAGTTGAAGGCTAAGACAAACAGCAACTAGTTAGCCAGCCATGCATATGAGAGAGACAGAGAGAGAGAGAGTGTGTGTGTGTGTGTGTGTGTGTGTGTGTGTGAAATTTCAATATCAACTCGAACTGCCACCCGCTGGCAAGTGGCAATGAAACACCAAACATGAATTTCAATTGGCCTCAATTCAGTTCTGTTTCTGTTTCTGTTTTTTTTTTTGGTTATGTTTTAGAGCCAGTTGGAGTATTAGCCAAATGCTGCTTATGTGGCCAATTGACTGTGGTCTCCATAATATATTAAACAAATGACTGTTGAAGCATGCCAATAACATTTTCTCACTTTACGGCAGTTTAGTTGAGAACTTATTACCAATTACCTGCAGCTGCAAGGGAAGGACTTTCAAGGATCTTTTTTATTATCAAGTAAATTAAATTGAGAGCATGTCTGCAGTTGTAGCCATTGAGATGCACATAAAGCATTTATCAAGAAAAAATTTATTTGTATTTTTGTGCATTTTATTTAGCTCTTCAAATGCAGATAAACGCCTTTGGCATCAGAAGGAACTACATCAAATTTAACTATTATTATTATTTTTTTTTTTTTAATAATAGAGAGCCAAAGAGAGAAATTTAATGAATATAAAAAGGACAATAACCAACGGAATTTATATATTATTTATAGCGATAATATGAAAACGTAAAATAAAATGTAAAAAATAAATAAAACTGCGGTGCTTCAGGTAAATCAAAAATATATGTATATAATAAAAATAATTATAAAAATATTGTAATTCCAAGTTATTTAACTTTTGTAGTTTCCAGAGTTCCTTATTCATTGAGGTATTGAGAGATATTCGAGTGAACATATAAACAAGGGTCTTCAAGCTATTTTTGTTCTTTGTATTGAATATCGGCCATGATAATGTAAGAAATAATAATATAGAAAATTATAAATTCATTTTGGGAGAGGCAAAGATATATAAAGACAGAGAGAGAGAGAGAGAGAGAGAGAGAGAGACATATGTCCACATCTTTAGGCTTACCAAAACTTTTCTTTAGATTTATAGATTTTTATGGCATTCGAATTGCTCAAAAACTCTGCTATATCACTATTTCTATCTCTCTCTATCTTTGTCGTTCCCACTCTCTGTTTGTTTCACTATCTCTTTCATTTCGTCTGTCTCTCTCAGTTTCCTTCTCTCTGTCTATCTCTCTCTCTCTCTCTCTCTCTATCTATCTGTCTGCTTTTCTGATTATTCCAATCTGCCTTTCTCTCACACTCTCTCTCTCTCTATCTCTCTCTTTCTCTCTCTCTCTCTCTCTCCGTGTTGTTTCCACTCTCTGTATGTTTCTTTATCTCTTTCTCCCTCTCTCTCTCTATATATATATGTATATATCTCTGTCTCTTCGTCTGGCTCTCTCTGTCTCCCTCTCTGTCTGTCTCAATCTACATTTCTCTCCCTCATTCTCTCTCTCCCTCACTTTTTGCCCGATCCTATCTTAAATTTTAACTCTGCTTACACATACATACATATGTATATATGCCATAATCCGCATCCATTCCATTCCATTGCATTGATAAACTGCATTTTGTCAGCTCTTTTTCACAACTGTGAACTTTAACGCACATTCATTCAATTCATTCAGGCTCATGCGATTCGCAGGCATTAAAGTGCCTTTAAAGTAGTTGTAGTTGGCCGTGTGATGGCAGCTGGACGACGACGAGGGAGTTCGACAAAAGTTATATGATTGAATGGAGCTATTATGATATTAATTCCTGCACAATTAACGATGGCACACAAATTGGCGCTGAGCGTCTGGTTTTACCCGCAGCAAAATCGAATGGAAAAAAAAAAAAACACACAACTTTACCAATAATTACCTACAATTAAAATTGATTTATGAAAATGTGCGCAATGTGGCGCGGGGGAGACAAAAAAAAAAAATCACTACACAGCAGCAACTACAACTACAACAACAACAACAGCAGCAGCAGCAGCAGCAACTTATATCGGTTGCATGGAATTCAATTAAAACGGAGTTGCCACCGCAGCTGCCGCTGCCGCTGCCTCAGTCGCTGCCGCTGCGTCAATGCCCAATGCCAATCAATTAATAAGAATTGTTCAGCAGATGCGAGAGCGAGAGAGATAGGGCTTGAGAGTGGAAACGGAATCAGAATTGGAATCTGAATTGGAGTTTGGAGCTGGAACTGGGGCTGGGAGTTGAGCTGGCAGCAGGTGAGGTGGATTCTTGGTCAATTTGGTCAGGTGGATCACGGGGATCAGGCGCGTTGCGTAATGCAATTACGCAGCCGTAACTAACACGAAATTCCATCACACACACACACACACACAGAGAGAGAGACAGACAGACATGTGGACACATAATTAACGCAAACGCACGCACCGCCGCGATGCTGACGTCGACGTCGCTGTTGCCGTCGCCGTACAAATGCGTTTATTTAACAAATTAATTGGCGCAAATATGCGAGAGGTGCTGTTGCCTGTAGGGCGAGAGACATTAACTTAAATTGTCGCCAAGGCATGCCATACTCAGCTCTCACTCGCTCTCTCTCTCTCTCTCTCTCTCTCTCTCTCTCTCTCTCTCTCTCTCTCTCTGTCTGTCTGTCTGTCTCGCTCTGTCTCTGTCACGCTAGTCGATTATTAACGCATTGTTGAACCCTTCGCACAACATTTTTGTGCCTTGGCCAACGTCCAGCGACAATGTCGGCCGGAATGTAATTAATAAACGTATTAAACGCATGCAACTGAGCAGTGGACACAGTTCTCCAGCTGCCAGCGAGGCCATCATGGAGCCCAATTAATCAGCTGTGGATTGCTCCTGTGCAGCCAAACCCAAACACAAACCCAAATACCCACCCACTGGTCAATGGTCTATGAAATGCCCATTAAACAACACAAAGACACACACACACGCCTGCACATCAGCAAGGGGCGCATGTGGGTCGCATTGGGGTTGGGTGGTTAGTCAAGCCACCACCCTGTGCCACAGCGGAAGAGACACCCCCGTGTGCCAAGTCGTTTCAATATTTGTTCTATTAAGCGGCAGCAGCAGCAGCAGCCCCAACCAGCCGCAGCACGCCTCTGCCGCCTGCCGCAAGGACATCGAGCGACAAAGCCAAAAAAGCAACAACAACAACAATAACAATGGTTATCATAAAACAAGAAGCAGCAGCAACAGCACCAGGAGGAGGAGTTGGCAGAAAAAAAAAGTCAGACAGTAGACAATTTTTATATTACAGATTTCAGTGGCGCGAAATTTATGAACAGATATATTTCAGCCGGCGGCAGCCAAAAAAAAGAAGAAGAAGAAGTAGAAGTAGAAGTGAAATCTAATACTCTATAATGTTGGCCAGGCCTGATGAGCATATCAAGCTCAGGCAACGAGCTGGGCGTGAAGCGCCTTTGTTGTGGCTGAATTGTTATGCAAAAGGCGAAATAAATTGCAAGCTGCCAGAGAATTTTGCGAGAGAAATGTCGAAAGCAGCAGCAACTTAATCTGTAAGAAATAATATATGTGAAGTATTTTTTTTTTTTTAATTTTAAATTAAATTAAATTGTTCATCTATTACCTGCTGCTAGCTCATAGAGTGAATTTTAAGAAATTTATTTTAAATGTAGTTTTTTTTTTATATTTTATTTATATTTTATATTATAAAAATAATTAAAGATATTTCATTCTTTTTTACTTTATCTGAAAGCTATATAAATGCCATTTTATAGGCAAATCATTCATGAAACAAATCTTGGCTTAGATGTTTGTTATACAAGCATGAGGCTCTATATTGAATATGTAATGAACATTCTCTCTGGATGGATGCTCTCAATTCAATGTTGCTACGTTAGCTATAATCTAAACTCTTCATGTATATCATTATCAAAATATTGGATTGAGTCTTAACATACTGATCAAAAATTTCTAACTGTGCAGCAAATTTTCTAGGCAGTAAAGCAAGGTTCATCCTTTCGGATATCCTGTTCCTCAAAGCAAACAATTTCAAATTATATTTAGATATTTGAGTGATGCAGAGAGAGCTTATAAAACTTCTCTCATATAATTATTTCAATTTCATATATTTTACATTATACCTCACCTTGCCCATAATGCCTTTCATTGTCTGCCTGTCAGTGTGTCCACACTTCGATCTAATGATTGAGCCATCAAATTGTATTAACGCAGACAGACAGTCAACACGAGAGCCAAGCAATTCGAAATGCAGATGGATGTTTGTAGATATAGAAAGTACTTATAGTACCTACGCACTGGCTGCGCCAATCTTGAGCTGCAGATGGTTATTTATGGGCGCTAGACAACAACGAGTGGCATCAAAATGACAAATCACTGCCACAACTTGGATTCGCTCTCGCCCCAAAACTGAACTGGACGTCTTAAGCAGCAGCCCCAGCCCCCCTCCCAGCTCTAGCTCCAACCCCAGACCAATGCGATATGATCACATTTATTTGCAACACATCAAATGGGAAGTAAGCAAGCTTCTGCTGCTGCTCCTGCTCCTGCTGCTACTGGTACTCCTGCTCGCTGCTCGCAGTCACAATTATTGTCTTGTAACGCACACGCCTCCACCTTTGTTGCACGGACTTTCACGTGGCACGCCCCCATCTCCCCACGGCCCCTTGGAGTCCCCTTGGTGTGGCTGTGGGCGCTGCGAACTTTATACAAATCGCTGGCAGTCAACGTCAGGCTGAGCTGCTCATCTACATTGCCAACCTAATGCCACATCTAGAATCCATGTCAGCCTGTCATGCCGCAAGTGTCACTGTCGCTCTCGTTGTTGTTGTTGTTGTTGCTGTTGCTGCTGATGTTCCTTCTTCCTGGCTGGCAGGACGTAACAGTAAAAGCCGTCATCTGCCAACTGGCTTAGCAACGCCATTTTTGCCTTATCATTTTATGTTTTTGAGATAATTCACTTTCTATAAATTGTTTATATATATATATATATAGGTATGCATTCCATTTGCCGTTACTTTGCAGAAATTTGAATTTCAAACAAATTCGTCTGCAAAATTGTCATTGTTAAATCTGGTCAACAAAAATTCAGGAGCTCAGTGAAGCTGGCAGTGAAGCTGTAATCTCTAGCTCTACTTTAATGCCTATATAAGAGCTATGTTTATACTCGTTCATCAATGGAGAAGAGTAAATGCATTTTGTAAGATGTTCTCGTCGTGTGTCTCTTCGTCTGCTATTCACGACATGAAATGACGAATATATATATATATATATATATATATATATATATATATATTATAGTAAATTATAGTGAAATTCCCCTCGTTCAGGTTTCAGTTTCTCATCAATGTTTATTTAAAAAGGTCAAGCTGGAATGCTTCTGCAGTAATCAGTTTATATTTAGCTAGATTAACTGCACAGTTAAAAAAAAACTATAAATTAATATGTCTAATTGCTAATCCATTGCCTGCTACATTGCATTAATCATGACATATTATGTGCACAGAAAGATTTGTAGCCGAGACTGAAATAATTTCATCTTTGTTGCATCAATGGAGCACACACACAAACACACACACACACACACACACGCACGAGCCTATACAGCGCGACGTTATCAGGGCGGACAGCATTGCGCGATGGCAAAGACGATGGAATACCTCAACAAAAGGGCGCTGGACGCACACGCTCATCCCTGAGCTTGCACCATGGATAAACCGCAAGCACGGTGAGGTTAATTTTTATCTTACGCAGATTCTCTCGGGACATGGATGCTTCCGGAGCTACTTGAAGCGCTTTGGCCACGAGGACACGGACGAATGCTCCTGGTGTGGACGAGGACTGGTGGAAGATGCCAAACACGTCTTATTTGAGTGCGGACGCTTCCAAGAGGAGAGGCGTTGTCTGGAAGAGGCTGTGGGCCGCTCTATTAGAGCGGACAACATAGTCAATGCCATGCTGGAATCGGAGGCAGCTTGGAATCTTACAAGCACCTTCGCGGCCACAATTATGACGGAGCTCCGCCGAGTTGAGCGGATAAGAAGTCGAGGTGTCCCAGCCTAAGATAGTGCAAAGCGCTTGCGAAGCAATGCTTCACGGCCGTACCGCAAGCATCTTGCGCTATCTTTAGTCGCCGCATCTAAATTATCTAGTATTATATAGTATAAATTTTTGTTAATAAAAAAATACAAAAAAAAAAAAAAAAAAACACACACACGCACACATTGGCAGGCCATAAAATTGATTTTTAGAATCGGAATGCTTGAAGATTTACAGCCAATTTGGCTGCTGTTGCTGCTGCTGCTGCTGCTGCTGTGGCAATTGCAGAAGTTCTCTAAACAGAGCTAAACAATTGTTGCCACACTTTGGCTGCTTCAGTGTTCAATCAAACTTTGCATTGGCCATCAATCAACACACGTCGAGCAGATCAAAGCCGCATGCATGCCAAGAAAATGACGCTGCCAAAAAAATTCACCTCATCGATGCTGGCCCCAACTCCCACACAAATTAGGCCTCAGCGTAAACAGACAGACAGAGAGAGAGCGAGAGAGGGAGTGAGAGAGAGAGAGGCAGCGCAACTTCATAGGCATCAACATAAATCATATATAAGTCTAAGTAATTGTGTGGCGCATGTGGAGCTGTGTGCATGTGGAGTAGCAGCTCCAGCTGAAGCCGTTGAAGACGTTGTCGGAGTTGTGTCTGGCGCACGCTATGGTTGTAGGGTCTGCTGCTGCTGCTGCTGACGCAGCTTCTGTCCAAGTTCGCAGGCGCTCTGACTGCGCATATCCGCAGCAAATTAAAATTTCATTAAGAGCAACAGAAACGGATGCAGGCAACGGCAGCAAAGATGGGCATGGGGCATGCAGCACGGGAGCACAGCCAGCAACAT
>JAUESO010000458.1:0-28652 GCA_030914385.1 Drosophila antonietae
TATATATATATCTATATCTATACCTATATCTATATCTATATCTATATCTATCTATATCTATAACTATCTTCTCTTATATTATCATCCTCTCAGCGAAAGCCTTAGCCACATATATGTATGTATATTCCGAGTGGCATCTGCTTTGCATATCTCTTGTTCTTCTTCGCCACGCCTCTTTATGTGTGGGCGTATTCTTGCGCATAACAGGTAGCACAGCGCCTTTGCAGAGGCGTGTCAGTGGTTACTTAAGCCTTTTGGCTCTTTGACAGTTATACAATAAGGAAAACGCAAAGATAAAACAGATAAACGTCCGCTGCCGATAACAATGCCAATGCCAATGCCAATGCAATGCAATGCAATGCAATGAAGCCAACAAGTGCAAGTGACAACAAACTGAAACGAAACGAAACGAAATGACAACAACAATCGGAAGAAGATGAGGGCAGGCAGCATGAGCAGGAGAGACCTAAAATGTAGCTAACAACATTTTCTGCTTAAATATATATATATATATATACCTTCTATATATATATTTGTTTTGTTTTGTTGTGCTGTGAGCTGCGCCGTTGGCAACGCCTTACTGCCTAGTCGCAGCGAGTTGAGCCTAACAATGGTAACAAGTGCGCGCAAATTGTTGCCTGCCAGCCACAACAGCAACAACAGCAACAACAGCAACAACAGCAACAGCAACAACAGCAACAACAGCAACAACAATGGATTTACCATTAAACTTTAAATTCAAATTCAAGTTCATGATGAATGTATCACGTGCAGTCGCTCTTTGGCGATTGTTGTTGTTGTTGTAGTAGTTATTGTTGTTGCTGTTGATGTTGTATGTGTGTCTGTGTACTTGAATGCGAACACGACTTAGAGCTGCTGCTGCGGCTGTTACTTTTGTTGCTTTTGCTACTTTGGACGCATTAACGCAATTTGAATTTTGTTTTGTTTCTGTTAAGTAATTGACATTAGCCAAAGAAAATTGTTGACTGAAAATTTTGTTAGCTTTAAATGTCGCTTATACTTCTCATTTTCATTCAGCTGATCAAATTCAGCTAAAGTCAGCTGATATCGCAAATTAAGTTTAGTGTCTTAAAAATGATTGCGATATTAACTTATTCAACTCTTGCACTTGCTATCTATATATATTTTAAAACTGTTATACTAACTATAGGTAAGGTTCTTCTACTGTCATATTATCCAACATAAATCAGTTGTATAGAAATGTCATAATTATCCACAGATTATTCTTATAACAGCAGCCGGGATTGGCTATGGCTTTCACGCATATCCTATGAATGACGTTTAGTTTAACATTTAGATAGAATTTTTGGCTAACAATTATGGCTACAGGGTATTAACTAGCCATGCAGCAATCACAATTAGCTACACTTGTTGCCAAGTTGACTTCTTGCTTACCTTTAGCTTTTTTTCTTTTTATGGCTCTTTGTTTATCTTAGTTTTTTTGGCTATTTTTGTTGTTGTTGAGTTGAACACTTGAACAATTTTTGCGTTCGGGTTCTGTTGTTATTGTTGCGGCTGTTGCCTGTGGTTGCTCAGCTCGTTGTTGTTGTTGTTGTTGTTGTTGTTGTTGCTGTGGTTGTATTTATTACCGTAGGACCGGCGTGTTTTCTTTTTTTTTCTGTGTAAGTTTTACATCATACTCATGCTTGGTCTGAGTGTGCTTGAACACTTTTCGCTCGCTCTATCACCTATTTACCTGACTATTTCTCTTTCGCTCTTAATCTACTTGGCTTGGAATACCCTATAGAATGATGATGTTGTCAGCCATTTGGGCATGCATCGTGGTATGGCAAGAGAAATTAAGAAATTTATGTTTGCAAATTGTGAACTATATAAGATAGATTGTATTTTGTATTGGAATGTTGACTATACTAACTAACTAACTATATATATATATATATAACTATAGAGCTATGTTATATATTCATGAATTTGATTGATAATTAAGATATATATAGCTAGTATTTTGATATTTATATATATCACAGATCATTTTCTTAATTACAGGGTATTCAATAGTCTATCGTAGCCTTTGTGTTTGTATCGAAAATTTAACATTTATCAAAAATTTGAATTAAGTATATGACAATATAAAGCGAATCAATCAATTGATCTAACAATTAATTCATAGAATTCATGTATATCTGGTAAAGATTGTATATCTTGTGTAAATATTCCTTTATATATAATAATAATATATTAATATTGATATCTATCGAAACTATCAATCGATTTCATGATCCCATTCAAATTGAATTGCACTTGAGTGTTTTCTTGTACAGGGTATTTTGCAGTCACTATTCACACTTCTCATAGCTGTGCTCTCTCTCTCTTTATTTTTCCTTCTTTTCATTGGGAATTTATATAACTTTCGTCTAGCTTCTGGCAACAATTATGCAATGAGCCAGAGTAGCAGGAGAACAGCTATGAGGGCTATCAAATCGAGTATCTATAGAGGCGTCGGTAGGGGAGGGACAGCAAGGCGGCGCGTTTGCTATGGAGGAGGTCGTTTGGTTGGTCGCTTGGTCGGTTGGTCGGTCTAGCTTTTAATATTCAAGGTAATTTGAAATTAAAAAACATTAACTCTGATCTTGAGCTTACATAGTATAATAGTATAATATAAAGTATGTGCGCCAAGTTAATTGAACTTCGTTAACGTTTAGCACTTAAAAATTGTAGTAAATCGCAAATTTCCTGCCAGTTAGGGCTTCCGCTCTGATATTATATATATAAACAAGTATATAAATGCTTATGCTTATATATGTATGTATATAGATCAATATAAATCTTAGCCAGCTTATTGTGACACTCGTAGCATCATCAATAGGGCTCTGTTGCACAGATAATGGCTACTAATAGCCCTAATGCCTCATAATGAGGCTCTCTGCAATAAGAGAGACGTCAACACGCTGCACCCCAGGGCGTCTGATTGATAAAAAAAAAAAAGATCAAAAAATGTATATAAAAAATACAAAACCAAATAAAACTTGGAGCTTAAGCTCACGCTGAAGCTCTTTGCATGGGCTAACGAAGAACTCTTCATTCATGATACCAAGTGGACAAGAACGCGCTTTAGTTGCCTGTTGGTTTTTCCCCTTCTACTAGTGCTTTGAAATGATAAATGCGATCGGTTAGCAGCTTCGACTGCATTCACAGTCATTCCCAAATACAAATACAAATCCGAAAGGGAACAACAAATAACAAATAACAAATAACATAAAATGAAGTCAAGACTGAGATGTTAATGCTTATTTAGTGGACAAGTTCTTCTCTCTATTCATTCTATGAATGGAATAGGCGCAGGAATATGCTGATCAAAAGATGCTTAAGACTTAAATTGTGACTTATCAATTCACAATTGACTTTAAATTTCAAATCGAGGCTCAATGTCTGTGTGTGTGTGTGGGTAGGGTGTTAAAGCTGTGCTGAATTTCGTTTGTGAATCCATTGAGAATGAATGGAATGGCCGTACTGGAGTAGAGAGGGAGAATAGGCAAACTATTTTAATTTTCCTTTGTCTATATGTGCACATGTGATATGATATTGGTAGCTATAAGACTATGCTTTACTTTATTTGTCAATATATTTCTTGTTTTTAGTCTTATTATTTAGTTTAGTCAAGTCATGCAAGAGAACAAAGCAGCTAGCAATGCTCAGGCCCTTCAGAATCAGAGGAACTATAATTATAGTGAAGCGAATAAAGTCTAGAATAATTTCAACGAAAGTACCAAGCTAGAAAAGCTAACAAATTTGCAATACTTGAGCTAGGAGACTCGCAGGGCTACCAATGATTTGGCTTATCACAAGTGGACTTGGAATTGTAATGAAAGTCAATGTAGATTGGCAAATCTATTAGTCTTTGAGTTATTAAAAATGAAAGCAGCGCTAATTGTTTTTAGTTGTATTTTCCATTTCATTTAATTTGATACCAAATAAATGCGATATTTTATTTCTATTTATATTTTTAATATTTGTATTTTTTCTACATCCATTTCTAATATTTATATATATACTTTTTTATTTCACTTCATCAATTAAATGCAAAAAAACTGGAGTGAAACTTGATTTATATTTTTACTATTTTTATTTTTTCTATATTATTTCATAAAAAAAAAAAAAACTTGAGCGAAACTGGATTTATATTTTTACTATTTTCATTTTTACTTTTATATTTTTTCTATATCATTTCATTAAAAAATACTATATTTATATTTCTTCTATTTTTTTTCTATTTAAATTTTGTTCACTTATTTTTACATCAACTAAATGCTAAAAAACTGGAGCGGAGCTTGATTTCAATTTTTTTTTATTGTTTTATTTTTTCCATATAATTTAATTTTACAAAAAATAAGTAAATAAATAAATAAATAAAAATAAAAAATACTTGAACGAAACATTATTTATATTTCTTCTATTTTAATATTTTTCTATTTAAGTTGTTTTATTTCACTTATTTTTTTACATCAACCAAATGCAAAAAAAAACTTGAGCAAAACTTGATTTATATTTTTACTATTTTTATTTTTATTATTTTTTTTCTATAAAAAAAAAAGAAATACTTGAGCGAAACATTATTTCTATTTATTCTATTACAATTCTTTTATTTCACTTAATTTTACATCAACTAAATGCTATTTCCTCTATTTCTATTTCTTTTGCTACTATTTCTATTTCACTTAATCTTACATTTAAAAAAAAATGCTAAAAAAACTTTAGCAAGCTGCTAGCAGAGCGTTGAGTGTGCCTGTTTTATTTAATTCCACTGAAAACATTCTCATGAAGTTTCTCAAGCACTTTTACATACATACACTTGATAGCCTCAGTCTTGGACTTGGCTTATCTACTCAGCTTCTTTTACTGCTTAGCTTTCGATTCATTCTAGAGTTGGACAAAGTTTCGGAAGTTCATTCTTTTTGGGCAGCTGTCTGCATTTCGATGGCATTTTCTATGCGCGCTTTGTTAACAGTTTTCTTTCTCTCTTTCGTTTTAATAAGAGTGACATTTGCCTATCAGCTGCGCTTCGTGTAATATTTATGTGGCATTTTGTCACCGCACTCTGTCCCATTTGCTATGACCTTTTGGGCTTTAGGGCGACGCACACACACGCACACTTGCATGACAACACGTTTTATATTTTAAAGAAAATTTAAATTTTAGCATAAATTTATGGCAGTGCTGTCGCTTGATAAAGGCGGCATTCAATGGACTGCATATCATTTAGATGCGATATATATAAAAAAATATATATATATATATGTATAGATGTATGTATGTGTGTACAGGTTCTATAAGTAGTTTATGTATCGGCTGCCGATGAAACGGTACTTTGATTGCCCACAAGTGGCTATCAACGCGGCCAGCATCAACGACCGTGAAGCGCTCTGTGATAAGCCAACTCTTCACATGTCTCATATGACAGTCATAAACTTGATGTGCCTTAAGTAGTTGAGAATTACAAATTGCATTAACATAACTCAATAAAATATGTTTAAAATGATGTTATATCTGTCTTGGCTAGAAAAGCCAAGCTAAGCCTAATGTCAATGCTTTGCCGAAATATATGCTAAAAATGCAACTAAATAGCTTGAGAATTCTCCCAACTCTATTATAATAAACAATATATATACATAGATATGTCGGAGTTGGCTCGGATTCCTTATTTTCGCTTCTTAATTCGCCACGCTATATCACGAATTCCCTTTTTGCTTTCTTAGTTCTCTCTTCGTTGCAATTCTTGAATGTTCTGCCCCAAACATTCAAGTTATCATCATAGACCTGCCAATTCGGTATTTTCTTAATAACCAGGGACTACGTGCAGCAGCAGCCAATTTGAGTATGTCAAGAATGGTCCTGCCAACTTAGGTAACTACTTCGATACCTACTCCAACAATATCAAGGCACGATTATAATCGCGCTACGACATATATATACAAAAAATATATATATCATTTCATTAGTTAGACATGGAATACACAGAAATCTATCTAGCTTCCTCTATTTTACAATTTTTTCTTTAAAATATATCATCATTGCCTAGACTCTGTATGGATAATGCATCGATCTTAACACTTAAAGCTAATGTGCAAAATTAAAATAGCATCAATTTAGACACCTTGAACAGGCTACATGCTACATCCTAAAGTTTATTGGCCATGTTCACTTGATGGCAAAGTTAAAGGAAACTCAATATTAGCTAGCTATTATATAGCTACTATATGTACTGTTTGTATGTATGTATTTTCTCGATATAAATTTAATTGCTAATTGTAAGTTAGCTATATAAAACACATTATACTACGTGTTCTCCATGCTCACATCTAACTAATAGCTAACATGGCTATTCATGTTTTTTTTCTTCTTTTTTCAGCAACAGCAGTCGCAACAGCAGCTGCGCAATCAAATTTGCTAGCTATTATTGAATGAAGCTGTGAGCTAATGTGATCGCATATCTCTTAGAGTATACCAATTTGCGACTAATTCAATATAATCGTAGTGTATTTGTATTTTTTGCTACGTATTTTGTCGCTAGATTAGCCGCTCTTTTCATATCTAAGATCTGCAAAGCGGACAGCTAAACGTCTGACTTCAAGACATTTTGTTTTGTTCTTTTTATATACCCTGAACCCATTGAAAATGAGAAAAACTGGGTATAATGGTTTTGTGAAAATGTATGTAACAGGCAGAAGGAGACGTGGCAGACCCCATAAAGTATATATACTCTTGATTAGCCTGACGAACTGAGTCGATATAGCCTTGTGCATCCGTATGTATGAATGCGGCGATCTCAGATACTATAAGAACTAGAGACTTCAATCGTTTTGTGTTAGGTTCATATATTGCACGCGTAGTACGAGTTTGTCTCAGAAAATCGATAACTTCAGAGTTATCGCTTTAAACATTTATCGAGAATCAGTTTATCTTTAGAGTTAGACTCTCCAAGTCTTCTGTACGCGCTTATACGGTTGTGAAGAAGAAGAGTATTAGTTTTTTTTTTCAGGGTTTAGGGTATCTCGTAGTCGGGCAGTCTCGTCTAGAGCCTTCTTACTTGTTTTTTATTTTATTTATTTTTTTTTGTTCTTTCTTTAGTCAAGTTAATTTCTATTATTGTTCAGCGCACTTGTCGCCGCTGCGTTATACAACGGCAAGTGGCAAGTGGCAATAGGCTAGTAGCTAGTGGCTAGTGGCTAGTGGTAAGTGTTAGGTAGCAAGTAGCAAATCGTAATGGACACGCTCGGTTCCCAGCTGTGCGAAAATGTTTGCTTTGATTGAGTTGTTCTCGCAGACGCAGTCGCCGTCGCAGTCGCAGTCACAGTGCCTCAGCAGATCGCATTTAGCTGTACTTATATTGTATATATGTATATATATATATATATATATATATATATATATATCTAGCTTGACCATGGGAAAGGCAAAGCACAGCTGTCTCATTCCACGCAAATGTGTGACAAGCGTGATGCGTTGCCCCCTGCACTGTTTCGTGACGTAATCAACATGAACAAGAAGAAGAAGAAGAAGAAGCAGACAAAGCTGAAGTTTAAGTACAGCACATGCAAAAGCTACTTTTGTTGCCTGGCCAAACAAATGACTTCCGCTTTGGCTACTACCAATCGTAAAAGAAAACACAAATAGAAATAAGCCAAAAAGCACTTCAAGAAAAAGAAGCTTGTATACACCTCTTTGGCTACAGCTTCAGCTTGAGCATCTACTTTTTTTTTTTTTTTTTTTTTACACTTTCCATTATTATTCAAATATTTGGTTCTTAAAAACGTCTTTAGTATTGTATTATTATTGTAAGTACGAGTTTGCTTTATTTTTATTACATTTCCGCCACATCTTGTTAACACTTTTTACTTTTTGTCATTCTAGCGGTTTTTAATGTCAATTTGATGAGGTCGCGCCCTTTTTTTTTTGATCGAGTATCAGTTGCATTTTTATTGATATACACGTGTGTGTGTGTGTGTGTGTGTGAAAAGTGTGTTGTTTGTGCTCCCAAGCAGCTTCAATTCTCATCGTAAAAATCTGATTTTTTTTCTCTCTAAAGCTACCGAGCTGCGGGGCATCGTTAAATGCTTAAAATCAGCTCAAGTTTTTTTCTTCATCTATTTCTATTTTGGTTGTCGTAAAAGTTAAACTGAGCTTATTGCTTTTCACTTCCTGGCCATTGAAATGCGCTGAGAATTGCATAGAGAGGCGCAAACAATAATAAACTGCATAAAATGTAGCTAGTTGGGTTGAAGATTTCGACTGTTCAAAGTTGACAGTTACATTAACATGCACTTGGCTCATCTTAGCTTACAGTTAAACTCGTTGTCATTTGTAATTGCTCTTGTTCCATCAACTTGCTGTCATCGTTGACAGTCACTTGATCAAGCTGTCAAAATTTGTTGCTCCTATTTATGAATATAGTTTAGTTTTTTTTTCTTCTTTTTTTTTCCATCTCTTAATTATGTAATACTATTTGTGTTATAATTTGTTTGACGTGCTGTCAAAGTTGACATGCGAACATGCTTTGCTCAAAATTCATAAACTACTTTTAAGCTTGGCTTGTTTGTTTTAGCCTCTAGAGACTAGCCGAATTGGGCAAGACTTCAGCACAGCAAAACGAATTGGTTCAAAGAGCCAAACATTTGTTTCGCTTTTAAGCTAGCAGCTGTCTCTAAGGATAAATCAGTTGAACAAACTATTTAGCAAGAGCTTTAACTGCTTGTCAAGTGTGTGTCAAGCTCATAAAGAAGTCGAAAGAGAATTGGCGTAACGAAATGCAAAATTAAAAGTGCAATATAGATATGCATGTTGATACATATATAGATATATATTTATATATCTCTCTATCGTTATATACATATAAGATATATATATAACGATAACGTTTCTCTCGACAATTTTACTGCTACCCATCAGGTTCTATTCAGTATCCACAGTTTGACCCAATTTTCGTCACTCGCATAGCCTTGCATTTTTTTTGGATAACTATCGATTCTTGTCACATAAAACTGTCCAGTTAAAGGTTTTTCTCTTTTCAATTCTCAACCTGGCGCTTGGCCAAACTGGACTTTTCTTTTCTTCTTTTTGTTGTCTTTGGCCCAATGCAAATCAGTTACCATTAAAAATTAACCACGAAAGCCAAAGGCTTCAGAAATTTAAAAGCAAATTAAAATTTAACTTCAATCTTGTTTTGTTTTTGTTTTTATAAAGTATATAAAGAGGGGCAGCAGTTGATTTGCATATGCAGCTGCATCTAACCCAAAGTTTCCCCCTCGCTCTTGCTCTGTCTTTCTCTCTCTCTCTCTCTCTCTCGCTCGCCTTGCCCACCTACTCCCTATCTATTTCGAAACTCTACGAATATCTGAATCGACTTGTTAGGCCAATTAGTGTGCGTATTTCGGACAGCCATATCTCTCTCTCACTCTCTCTCACTCTCTCTCTCTCATTCCCTCCCGCTCTCCTTCCATCTTTCGCTCTGTGGCTACTTTTTTTTTGATAAACGAGCCGAGATTACGACTTGATTCCTCAGCACTTCAGCTCCTCAACCTCAGCAGCTTTTCAGTATTTCACTTTGAATTTTGTTTTTGTTTTTCATTTCTACAGCTCACATTAAATCTACTACATTAAAATCTACTTGTTGACGTGCCTATAAATGTCCAGAGAAATGAAGCATGCTTAATGAGCGAAGCCGACCACTGGCACGATCTTAACTCCCAGATATTTATATATACATATGTATATATTCTTTTTTGTTGCACACTCGTAGAGTGCTGCATATTTGTGTGAGGTTTGCTGTTGGTAGGGCCCCCAGGGTCGTTTGCCTGCACACTGTCAGCAGGTGCCTGGCACAATGGCATAAATTGAAATATTTTTATGTATTTTGTAGAATTTTGTAAGAATAAGTTGGGAGTATGCCCTCCCCCCCTCTCTCCCTCTCCCTCACACACACTCTCTCTCTCCTCTGGTTTCTCATTGGGCATCACAGCAAATGGAACAGCATCTGCAATTAAACCATGACAGACACAACTTCTATCGTCTCCACCTATGCAATAGAGTATGTGTATATGTAGACCGTTGTTTCGATTGGTTTCATTGGGGTTCGATTGTTTCGATTGTTACAATTGCATTGCATTACGTGCACATAGTTGGACTCGCATATATCGCATCGCTTATGCGCTCATAAAAGGCCATAAATTAGTCACTTAAGTCGGCCGCTCCCGCTTTGATATAGCCACAAATGGCCTCGACTCGAATACCAAGTCACAACTATCCAACTATTCAGCTGTCCAGGCATCCATCCTCCGGCTAGATGGCTAGCTGCCTGGCTATCTATCACTGACAATTGTCCCAATCGTCTGTTGTCGCCATCAAAAAAATTGCTTTTTCCTAATGATCGGCGCTCGTTTGCGCTCTAATTGACGCTCTCTTGGCCAGGCTCTTTTTTTTTCTTTGCGCTTTTCTTTCTCATCTTCAACACATTTGGTCAGCTGGCAATTAGCAGTGCCAGCCTCTATGATCGGCCCACCCACATAGCTGGGGGGAGGGCAGGCTGATCTTTGCAGCATTCAATGTCGGTATTCAACTGTCTCTCTCGCTCACTCTCTAGCTAATTATAGCTTAAATATGTGTGATCATGTTTGTGCTTAATAATGTGAATTTGAATACACTAAATTGCGGATACATACTGGCAGTTAAGTGTTACTATATAGCATTTGTTATATTGTAGTTGAACTATGCTATGATATACATATGTAGAACTTTGTTCTGTTCTGCTCTCTTTGTTATTTGACTTTTTGTAAAAACAATGCCAAGATAGTTATAATATCTAAAGGTATTACTGCTCAGGGGTTTCCCAATTAAATTTTGATTAGTCTAGGAATATAGAGAAGCTTAATTTGGAGTGCGAAATTGCAACAGAGACTGCTCTATGCAAGCGCTTGAGAGAGAACATTAAGTGAAGCTCTGCTTCTATTCAACTTGCAAAGACCATTTTTTTCAATATTTTGTTGGAATATCTGAACATCCAGATAAGAAATATGTTTCTAGATTTGGATTAAGCATGTACAGTTAGTACGTCAAGTTTGACTATAGGTTCCAGCAAATCGAAGTTGTCATTTGAGAATCAGCCCAATATATATTATGACAGAGATAGAGAGTTAGAGATATATAGAGCTTGTGTGTGTAATCTTATGGGATGATAAATGAAGTGTAGACCATATAACTCTACTTGAACTAAGCTGAAAATAAGCCTTTAAGTCGAATCTAAAATATTTATTTATTTCAAATAAGACTTAAAAAATTATTTTTTAGCTAAGCTCATATTTAATTTCTATATCACTCCTAACTAATATACACATAATAATATTATAATAATATAACTAACTTTCGTAAGTGCATTATATAGTTCGCCAATTTGAAGCTTAAGATATTTTTTAGCTATTTGAGGCATTTTTTTCATATTATTTTCTCTTTATTTTTTTGAACGTCTTTTGGCATTAACTATTTTTGGGTGCTTCAGCAAATTAAGAATGTATAACAACTGTTATTAGATTTGGCAGCTACATGGATATATATACGAGTAATTTTCTTTGCCCAAATAATTTGCTTGCTGCTGCTGCTGTTGTTGTTGTTGTTGTTGTTGTTGCTGGCTCTTTGCTTAAATTATTGTTATTTTATGTCTGCATTCATTCACAAATTGTTTTTGGCGATTTTTATATTTTGTTTTTCGCTGTTGTTGAGAGTTTTGTTATTGGTCAGCTGCAAAGACTATGCGCTACACACTTTTCAAGATATATATCAGAGACAAATACTAATAAGTTGGATTGGTTGTAGCTCCGCATGTCTGTTACGTCTGTATTAGAGTAGTTCTCTATTAAAGTTAGATATTTCAAATTTTTGAGTATTTATGTGCTCAGAACATTCTTTACTCTATCGATACGAGGATTTATTTTCTTTTCTTTTTCATGTCTCTTGACCTATTCTATTCTATTCTAAAGATCAATTGAACACGATTTTAATATTTATCTTCTACATATGATCAAATTTCTCAATGTGAGGAAGGCCGAATCGGTAAAGGTATTACATTATCAATTGCTCAGTATTATCTAGTGTTGTAAAGCTCCAAGTTTTCAAAAATATATAAAATATTCGAAAAGGTCGAGAGCTGCTTTTGAAATGCTAATGAGTATTGTGCAGTCAGTTCTACCCGTTTACCAACTCATTGAGTTGGGCCAGTGATCCAACAAATAATATATGCTTCCAAAACAAAACATTCAAACATTCTTATACATACGCTCATTATTAATTTCTTAAGCTCCGCTTAGCTTCGCTTATTAGTAGCGCATTAGCAGAGTCGACCAGGCCGCTGTCTGACTTCAATTGGCCTGCAGATTTTTGCAGTTCATTGACTGACTTACTGACTGACTGGTTAGGCCCAACTTAAACTACCAGAATCGACTTGGACTCGCCAACTTCACAAATTCAAGCTCGAATCTGACTAAGTGAATGAGTCGTTTGAATGTTGTTGTTGTTGTTGTTGTTGTAGCGCATCTTATGAAATGGAAACGCGTTCTTTTTTTTTCTTTGCTGGCGAAATTTATAAAAAGATAAAAACAGCGCGATTTCCGAATCACACGAAACAAGTTGAAAGTTAAATATGACTAATGATTTAACCTGTTCACAGAAAAAAAAAAAAAATCATTTAGTTCGATTCTTAGTTGCATAAAGTAAAAAAATATATATATCTTTCTATATATTTCTATATATATATATGGCTCCATTATATCATAAATCATATTAAATACGAGTTTGTTATATTAAGTTAATATTATTCAGTGGCTTATGAATACTTTTTCTTTTGAGATAGAGATAGAGATAGAGATAGAGATAGAGATAGAGATAGAGATAGAGATAGAGATAGAGATAGAGATAGAGATAGAGATAGAGATAGAGATAGAGATAGAGATAGAGATAGAGATAGATGAGATAGAGTAGAGATAGAGATGGAGAGATAGAGATAGAGATAGAGATAGAGATAGAGTAGAGATAGAGATAGAGATAGAGATAGAGATAGAGATAGAGATAGAGATAGAGATAGAGATAGAGATAGAGATAGAGATAGAGATAGAGATAGAGATAGAGATAGAGATAGAGATAGAGATAGAGATAGAGATAGAGATAGAGATAGAGATAGAGATAGAGATAGAGATAGAGATAGAGATAGAGATAGAGATAGAGATAGAGCCTGAGACTGAGACTGAGACTGAGACTGAGACTGAGACTGAGACTGAGGAGACTGAGGACTGAGAATGAGACTGAGAATGAGATTGAGGAAAGCAAGTGTGATGATAGAGAGGCAGATAGAGATAGAGTTCGATTCAAAGACAAGCCAAAATGTGATGAGGCTGTTGATCCTGATCATAAATATATATGTATGTATGTATGTGTGCTTTAAGCATATGACAACGCCTTCTTCTGGCAGTTATATAAGTTCGCGTGCTGTTATTATATTTACATATTGGTAAAGTTATTTTTACAGGGTATGTCTTGCTCACGCTCGTTTGCTTAAATGATATATATTTTTCATTTATTTATTTAACATTTAATTTTAATTTTTTCATTGAATGTCGTTTAATTTGCAATTGCATTGCAATCTCATAAATTGCATTTAAATGAGCAACGTTTTATGGCGCTCGCAAGATTTTGATTACAATAATTATGAAACGAGTTGGCAGTTGCCATTGATTTCCTTATCCTCCTGCTATCTCTCTCACACTGTCTTCCTCTTTTTTTTTGTTGTCTTTTATTTAATTCTATTAAAATATAATTATAATCAACAATTATT
The DNA here is from genome assembly GCA_030914385.1 of Drosophila antonietae. Classification (NCBI taxonomy): domain Eukaryota; kingdom Metazoa; phylum Arthropoda; class Insecta; order Diptera; family Drosophilidae; genus Drosophila; species Drosophila antonietae. The sequence goes on from JAUESO010000458.1 coordinate 13,853, forward strand.
TTTGCCGTTTGCGCTTTAATTAGCTTGTGTTTCTTCTGTTATTATTTTAATTAATTTTTATAATTTTTCTTTTTGCATATTTCAGCCGGATTAAGGAAGCTGCGCAGCTGCTTAATGATGGACAACTTTAGAGTAAGTTATTTTTGTTTGTTAATTTTTAAATATAGGCATAAATATTTAATTGAATTTTATTTTTATATTGCATTTACATAAAAGAAAAAAATGTAAAGGAATTGAATTAAATGAAATATAAATATTAAAAAAAATTTTTTTTTTAGTTTTTTTTTCTTTTCTTTTCTTTTTTATGTATTTTTCTAATAAATCTGTTATTATATAAATTCTGCAACGAATTCTTATATGTTACATTTGATAAAACTTCTTGAACTTCTTTGACAGCATTAAAAGCTAAATAGCCAAAGTATTTGGCTTGGCATTCAGCCAACATTGTTTACAGGCATTAAAACAGACATTCACCCAATCGCACAATCATATCTGACACAAGTGTCAATAAAGTTTACATCATCTTTCAAACTGTAAATGGTCGCACGTTTTATAGCCATTGTACATTGCCCTCTTAAATACTTTGCAGGCAATTGAAAGCTGCGATGCTAAAGCCACATTTTATTTGGTGGAGGGAGGGGGGAGGGGATAGATTTTTGCCTTGCTTTAATTGCAGCTTCTTGAGGTGAAGAAGCAGAAGAAGATGATGAAGCGACATACATAGACCGTTATGCTAGTCGGATCAATTGATAGAGACTTAGGTCTTTGTTACCGTTCCGATTGGCAATTCGCAACAATTGAGAATTCCAATTGCCAGTAAATGAAGACATACGATCGATTGCCAAAAAAAAAAAAGAATCTCAGAAAATCAGCTTAAGTCGCATACTACAGTTAAAAGCCAATTCGTTATATAATTTGCGCAAATGATTTGGCTTTTGCAGAGCGCAATACAATGAGTATATGGAATGTGTAGCAGATACCCTTTAAAAAGGGAAGTAAAGCTGTATGAGAGAGAAAGAGAGTGAGAAGGTGCCACAGAAATTGCTTAAAATTCAAATTCAATGAGTTATATTATAACAAGTATTTATATAATAAAATGTACATTTATTTAAGTTATGCAAAAGTCCTACACATCAAGTTTGATAATTCTAGCTCTGCTACAATCTGAGTTCACTGAGATATAATAATATATATAACGTTTGTCTTTAAGAATTGTTTATAAATATGCTTAGCTACTATCCCAAATGTCATCTAGCTAATTTGGTGAATCCAGCACCTCTAGTCCTTGAGTTCAGTGAGTTATGTAGAGGAAAACTTTGTTAGAATGAGACATTTATATCAGTTTTATGAAAATTTAATTCATAAACGATAAATTCATATCAACTAGAACTGCTGAAAGTTACGATAGAATAGAAAGAAGATATTGGTAGAGTCTTCTGTATATTGAATATTCAGTATGTTACATGGAGCCGTCTTTTCATTGGGCTAATTGAGGAATAAATTGGGTGAAAAGTCTTAAACAATCAGACAGCGCACTGCTATTGCTTTGTATGCTTCTCTTCGTTCATATACACCTGTTATCTACCTCACAGGGTATTTGATAAACAAACATAAATTTGCTGATATATTTGTACAATGAACATCCGTTAAGCGCATTTATTCTAAAATCCCCCAACTCAAGCGCTGACTCTATGCTACTGTATAAGAATTTTGTTTTTCTTAACCGATGTCAGCGCATTAATTAAACAATTCACGTGTGAATTTCCTGGCCGGACATTGAAAATATATGTATGTAAGTATCCCTCTCTCTCTCTCTCTCTCTTGTCCCCTTTTGTTAGCTCTCTCGCTATCCCTCTCTCTTTTTCGCTTGTAGCTGGGCAGGTACATCCGCTTTAAATCGATATACGATCGAAATAGAAATGAGTTTTTTTTTTTTTTTTTTTGGTTCTTGCTTTATTGCTGAGATCAATTTTTAGCTTGAATTAATAATTCGAAGTTATCAGTTCTAAGTTCTGAAATTATCTGTCTTGTCTGGCGTACTATAACTTCTATTGCCCATTCTATTTTGCTCACATCAAGAAATATTATTTAGCTTAATGTTAGTTGCGGTACAGCCAATAACCGACCTCAAGGCCAAGGCCGTTTTTTCATGCCTTTTGTTGCTATTGCTGTTGAAGCTAACAAAAAGCATCGTGTGTTCATTAAATTTTAAGCTGCTCCAACTACCCCACAGCAGAGAGCAACAATACACACGCACGCACAATCATTAAGACGAGCTAATGCCACGCATCGTCCGATTTTGTGTGCGGCTTTTGTGAATGTCTCTCTGGCAGCAGCAACTGCTCTGCTCAGCTCAGCTCAGCTCAGCTCTGTCTACAACTGCCTCGCACTCCGCCTCCCCTCTTTTTCGTATAAACCATAAAAAGTGCCGTTTGTGCGTGACTGGCGAGTCATATCTGGTATCGTTCATACCCCATACTCTAAACGCATTTAAGTCTAAGTCGCTTTGGCAAAATTGAAAATCATGTTCCACGTTAGGCAACATCAATCAAAATATATTTTTTGTTCTAATTGGCGCAGCTTTTATGACTCTCTCACATATCTGCCTCGCTCTCTCATTCTCAGACTCAGACTCATTCTCATTCTCAGTCTTCTTCCTCTCACTTTGTTTCTTCCTTTAGTACACCCCAATAAGTCTGCCATATACCAGCAGCTATATCTAGCGGAAGTGGCAAAAATGCAAATTAATTTCATTTTAACACGCAAAGAATTCGAATCCGGGACTCGAACAGGTGCGGGGGAAGAAATCAACTTTGAATTGGCATTGCCTAGAGCTATGCTAAAGCTAATATGATGCTCAAGTTGTATGTCGAATGACACATCAAACAATTAAATGAGTGTGGCTGAACGTGACGCTGTGCTGTTAGATACCCTGTAAGGAATTGGGATTGAAGTAGAAGCTTACATAGTTAATCTTAAAGATAATATATATATGACAAGAATATATGTTAATCTCGTATAGCTCGTATGACTTATGATATTGTGAAGTTAAGAGCAGAGTCTGTTGTCTAAGTTTAACAATTCAGGGTCTCCCAAGCTAGTGTTAGAGTGTGTCTCAGAGTAAATACAGAGTTGTTATGGAGCGTATGTACAGAGTTGTTATGTCTAGGCTGCACACCTCTCAATTCAACCTTTTATCCTCAGAAGCACAATGCATATGTGTGTGAGCGAGAGAGGAATAGAGGTATTGCTCAACATACTTTCTAGCATTGCTGACTGAGAGAGACAGATGCCTACTCGCACAGGGTGGTTATGTTGGTCTGTGAGTGAATAGAGAGAAGCGATTAGAAAGAAAGACAGCAACACTCCCAGAGTTCATAATACAATTAAAATGGAAGCTATTGAAAATGAGATAAGTCCGACATGTATATATTGTTATATATCAAATATAAGAAAAGGCTGGAAGCTATCATAGGATAAATCTATCGACAGTGAAATTCTTATATGAGGAACTCTTTTGACAACAAAATATAAATATTAAAGTAAAATTTTGTTTATATAACATATACTATCATAAAAAATATGTATGTGCATAATACATCTTTGAATCAAAGTCGTTTAGATACCACAAGTTTCTTTGTAATAAGTCTTCAAGTTTGGAATTTTCATATTTTTGTAGATAATATAGAAGATAATTTTATTTAAAAGCTGAAACTTATATATATAATTATAAATCACAAGATTTGAGTATATGTATCTATATATGTATGTATTATATATCTTAAGACTTTTAGAGTTATTTCAACTGCCGCAGAACATGCGAAAATCTCACGCAACAGAGCAAGACAATAACTACTGAAAAAAAAATACAAAAAAAAAAGCTAAAACAACAAAAACTAATATAATAAATTTCAATGTCACTTACACTTGATTTATAAACAACAAAAAACAAATTAGGAAAAGAACTTGAAATAAAAATAAATCTAAGCAGTGTTAGTGCCTTCAAAGCTGTTAACCCTAAACCCTTGGCCATAATCTAAACAGAAATCAAATTCAAATCAAAATCAAATTGAATTAGATTTAATTACTTCCTCATTGATTTAACGCTGCTCAGTCGAAGGTGCTGAAAGCAAAAAGTGCAGCCGCTGAGAGGGCAAAGGCACTTCAATTGCAGCAGAAAAAGGCCAAACGGGCGAACAAAAGGCCTGACAGAAAGCCATAAAGCGTAAACGAAATGCAAAAGCCAACCGAAACGATTTCAGAACCAAAAAAAAAAAAAAAAACAACAACAATAACAATGGCCCAATCTGGCAGCTACTTCAAGCTAACAATGTTAACACGGTATTCCAAGACTCTCAAATAGAACAAGTCAAAGGAGAAGTAGAAAACGAAGAAGACAACGCTAGATGCAAGCCTAATGCAAGCCAAGTCATAGGCGACGCGCCAAATGCTCTAGCTGAATATTGCAACTATATAAATTATATTTATTTGTTGTATTACTTATATTTTTAATGTGTTCTTTAAAGCTAATTTTGGCTAAGACTTTTAGTTAAATGCATGCAGAACAGACGAGAAGCAAAAATGATTTGATCATTCATATTTATAAGGAAATACATATATCTTATACAAATTCTTACTGATCTTACTAGAGCTATAGTGGAGAGACATCTGTCTTAAGAGAAAACCAAATTGTTATTTTACTTTGTTAAGCAAACCAAAATCAAGTTTAGTAGCCAAAGAATATTTTGTTATTAGAATTCAATTTGTTGATATCTGTTTCATAATATTTCACGTGTAACCCTGAGATTTAGAAACATTTAAAAAATATTTGCTTCTAATCTAATTACCTTCAATATATGTACAATTTGATGTCAGAGCAACGTGGCTATAATAATATTGATTGAAATTATTTACAAAAAGTTGATTAAAAAAAATCAAACTGTTTAACTATGAGACTGATTTAACAAATTTTATTATTTATGTTTTGATTATTATATATCCATATACAATATTGTAATCAATACAAAAAACCTTTTTCGCAGCTTATTCTGATCATGCTCATAAAATAATCACACTAAATGTGATGAGTTCAAAAGTTTATATAGTATTTTAACATCAGGCATCAATCAGCTTTAGATCAGATATCAGATATGTATAACATAAGCTAGTTTTTTATTTATTTATAAAAGCATTTTCTATTTATTTTAAAATGTATTTCAATGGCTAATATACTAAATATAAAACTGTATAAAATGCGGTTTATATTAGGAAGACTTTTAATGAGATAATAAGTAATAAGTAGAAAATTAGATTAATTTCTACTTAAAAAAAAAAATATAATAAATAAAAAAAAAATTTTAAAAAATAAATAGAAACAAGTAAGAACGTTGCAGTTAGGCGCAACTAACAGCGATATACTTTGTTCCCATAGGTGCATCTTATTTATTTAATAAACATTTAATTAACGAAATATTTCGGCAATTAATTGCAAGCAACAAACGTTTTTCCTTCACATACATACAGATTTTCACATGTACACACTATACGAGTATACACAATTTCTATGTATACATACAAAGTTTGCATGCCAGAATATTCTAAGAATTGTGACTGAATTGAGAATTTTTCGATCGTTACTTTAGTTTTGTCAAAAGGCGCTCTAGCAATGCCTTATTTGGTTTTAGTTAACGAAACTCAAGTCAGGGCAGTGGCGCTGGTGGTAAGCGCTATACAAGCTATACTTGGGTGCGTGGGTTCGAATCCCGCAGAGAAACTTTTTTTCAAAAATTATTTATTTTTTATTTTTTTAATATTTTGTCTATTTATATAAATGCTGCCAATTGATAATCATTTATAAACATACGCATATGAATTGTGCATTTAAGTAAAACTAAAACTGCTTATGCTTTCCGATTTGCGACGCTGTTGTGGCAGGCAGTTTTTCTATGCATGTATATGTATGTATGCATGTGTACGTGTATACACATCCAAAAAGTGTATACATATTGCAAGAATTGCCATTGTATTGTTTTTGTGACGTCACAAGCTGCTGATCAGCTGGTCAGCTGATCTGCTGTGAATTTATTTAGGTTTAGCTAACGATTACATGTTGTTTTCAAAAGACCCAGGTTCGAATCCCGCTGGAAACTTTTTATTTATTAATCAAAAACTTATGAATTTTATTTTTAAAATTCATTAATATTATTATATTTATGTTAAAATGCTTTTTGCCATCTTAGCAATTGCTACTAAGCTATTGTATGCATGAATTATGCAGTTGCCACAACAAACTTCTTGACGATTTGCCACGCCCCCAGGGGGCGTAGACGCATAATTTTTTGCCAGTTCTTAGAAAGGGCCGAGGCTAACATGCCTGCAAAATTTGGTTGCTTACATTCCAAAAATGCGAAAATTACAGGGTATTTTTCGATATGCCACGCCCCCAAAGAGGCTGAAAAATTATTTTTTGGGGGATCGATAGAGGGAGAACATTAGTAACTCAACCATCCAATTTTCAAGCTTCTAGCTCTAAACTGTAGGAGATATAAACTTTTGCGGTTTGCCACGCCCCCTGTGGGCGTAGATATATCTACCATAGCTTATTAGTCTTGGGTTGTCAACCCGAGTATACATGCAAAATTTCAAGTCTCTAGTGTCAATAGTGTTCAAAATATAGCACAATTTGAAAAATCACTATATATTCAGGTCCGATTTTGCCACGCCCCCAATGGGCCGTAGACATAAACTTTTTGAATCGATCTTCTTAGAATCATAACATTAACTCACATGCAAAATTTCAGCGTTCTAGCTTTAACGGTGTAGAAGATACGTATTTCCCGATTTGCCACGCCCCCAATGGGCGTAGATATATCCGCCATAGCTTTTTGAACTTGGGTTGTCACCCCCCGAGTATACATTTCAAATTGCAACTCTCTAGCTCATCATCTAGTATGATAACTTAACTATGGGCGAAGAAGAGTTTTCCGATTTGCCACGCCCCTAGTGGGCGGATCGGGAAAATTTTTACACTTTATAATTCGGGAACATATATGAGTATATGTTTTAAATTTCAAGTCTCTAGCTCTAATAGCGCCGAAAAATATTGCGTTCATACGGACAGACGGACAGACGGACGGACAGCAAGACGGACATTGCACAAAACCCAATATACTTTTTCCCCTTCGGGAACAAAGTATAAAAATATATAAAAAAAATAATAAAATAAAAAATAAATCAATAAAAAAAAAAAATAAAAAATAAAATAAATAAAAAATAAAAAAAAACATAAATTAAAAAAAATAAATAAAAAATATAAGAAAAAAATCTTTAAAAAATTAATTAAAAACATAGCAAAAAATTATTATAATAAAAATTGTTTTTAAATCAATAATATATTATATATCATATAAAAATATATTAAAAATAATTTAAAATTTGTATTAAAAAACACCGTAAAATAATTTTAAAAATATATATATTAATAATTAAAATATAATAAAAAATATAAATTAAACTATAAAATATATAAAAATATAAAAAAATTACAAAAAATTAAAATAAAAAAGTTGTTTTTAAATTAACAACACATTATAAATAATGTCATAAAAATATATTAAAAATGATTGAGTGTTTGTATTAGAAACATAGCCAAATAATAATATTAAAAAGTAATAAAGATTAAAACTTTCTTAAGCTTCATTTAAAGTTCAGAATTTCGCAAAATATTTTTGAATTTGATTTATGCTTAAGAAACCTAAAAATATTTATCAAACAATGTGCACATCTAACTTAGTTTTTAGCATAAATTTAAGAGTTAAACTTAATTTTTAAATTGATTACAATTAAGTTGATTGTATTTAATATGAAAACAAATATCTAAATGTGCAGTATTTTTGCTTCAGTGCACTCACTGCATATGGCTCCACAGGGCAAAGGGGCCGAGGGCAGTTCGTAGATGCTTGAGTCGAATGAAAGACCCACAGCGAGGGCATTGGGAATTCCAATGTAACTTTTAATGGGGCATTTGTGGCCAAAAATGGACAAGTTGTTGGCGTCATTGTTGTTGTTTTAGCTGCTGCAAGTTGTTGTTGTTGTTGCTGTGTGTGTATGTGTGTGTGTGTCTGTCTCAGCCAAAAGCTAAAACACTTGTTGCCTATTTGATTGCAATTGTTATACAAAGAGCTTTCATTGTAATAACAAAAGCAAAACAATGGCCAACATTTTTCGTGTTGTTGTTGTTGTTGCTTGTGTCTGTGTGTGTTGGTGTATTGCTATTTAGTCTGGCATGATAATGATGTTCAGCACCCCGACACCCTGCAACAACAGTCAGCATCAACATTCACACGAACTTTAACACTTATAGCAACAATGTTGTTGCTCTTATTGTTCTGATTGTTGTTGTTGCTTGTGCTGCTGCTGCTGCTGCTGATGTTGTTGTTGCAATTGTTGTTCTTGCAAATCTCGCACAATGAGCGGCCGCACAACAAACTCACACAACACAATGCTCGAATCTATTACCATTTCAATACGCAGCAAAAAAAGAATACAAGAAAAAATTGTTCTTTATACCCTGTAGTTGTTGAGAATGCGTGTAAAGTTAGGGTATTACATAGCTGTGTAACTGTATATGATAGCAATATAGGGTTTATCTTTACAAATACTATATTTTGATCTATCGGGCAAAACGTAGAAAACTTAAAAACTTGAAAAAGTAAATAAAAATTAATTAAATAAAATCAATCAAATCAAAATTAATTAAATAAAATCAACTCCAAATTATTTACAGGGTATGTTGTCGTGAATATGCTTACTCTGTTATTTTTGCCTCTTGTTTTTGTTTTTATATATTTTGTTGTTGTTTTTTCTTATATTTGTTCTTGTCATGCTGCTCTGCACACAGAGCCACAGCTAGCCAGAGTGGGGCAGAGAGGAAGCGGGCTAGATTTAATCAGAGGCGCAAACGCATAGAGTCCACAAATTAGCAAATTCACTTGACTTTGATGTGAGGTGTACGCTTTGATAATAACTGAACATTTTCAGTCAGCTCGAATCGTGATAGAGCTCTTACCTCCTTCACTACCTACTACGCCTCCAGCGCCCACAACATTTAACTGGATATTGAGGTGCTGGCCGCTAGACAGATGAATGTTTGAACATTTGCTGTCCATAGTTAATGAGTTTCAGTTTGTTGATGACAAACTCGGCGATTTGTTTACAATTTAGATTAATGAACTTTTGCTGCTGCTTCAGCACATCATCATATGGTATGCAGGTTAATTAAGAGCTCAGTTTGGCGTTATGTTGGCTTAAGTCAGTCATGCATTGGATTTGCATAACGAGATGGCAATTAGACATTAGCAGTGCCTGGGCGAACTCAAAGAAAATGGCAAAGACCGACGCATAAGCTCAAGAAATCATAAAGTATATTCGTTTTTAGTTCAGCAATTATAGGGTATAAACTGTGTATAACTAATAGCGCTCTGAAAATATATTATTATGAATAAGAATTTGAAATCAATTATAGTTTTTCTTTCTTTATCTCATTTATTCTTATCTTTATCTTTTTATATATTTAAAATATATATTATATGCTAACTTAACATGCATACTTTTACACTCATACACGAACACATACATTCATATACGTGCTCACTTACACACACACACACTGACTGCCCACTGTAGTTGGCAAAGAATTCAAGTTCGTTGCCTAAGTCATTTGTTTGTGTTACAGCTGATTGTCGCTTTTTTTTTTTGTCTTTTATTTTGTTTTTGTTAGTTTTTTTAGTTTATTTTTTTTTTGCGGTTCAGCTCAGTTCATAACAGTTAGGCACCAGGTGCTATGGCTATGCTCACCTCGCCTCGCCTCGCCTCGCCTCGCTATTGTTGGCCTGGGCGGCAGCACATAAAGTACAAGTTCTAATGAAATTTGTCAATAAAAATTCGCAGAATTTTGTACAGCAACAGAAGCCAAGCTAAAGCAAAAGCAAAACAAAAAACAGGTAAGCCATAAAAAGCGAGTAAACAGCAATAACAACAACAACAACAACAACAACAACAACAACAACAACAACAACAACAACAACAAACAGCAGCAATAACATTAAACAAATGAATGCTTTTGTTGCTGCTATTGAATCAAATTTACTTTTTTACCGTTTTCAGCGAAAGGAAGACGCAAGCACGTACCAAAAAAAAAAACAGAGAGAGAAGCAGAACCGAGAGTTATAAATACCTTTCATATACTATATACATGTACATATATACATGCAAGTTAGTCGCTGTGCAAATATACATATATGCGTATATATCTACATATATATTTGTGCACACAATATTGTAAGCTAAGTATGTGGACCACTCAGTCATTGTCATTGTCAAAGAATTTTATTTTTGGCTTTATTTACTTTGGGATATACACAAAAACTGGTTGAGCATATGTTTATGGCGTAGGCGTCGCATCGTCTCTCCCTTTCACATACTTTCTCACTCTCTCTCCCTCTCTCTCCTTCTCTCCCTCTTTAGCGATCTTTGTCTGTCTGTTTATGAGTAAGTCAAGTAGTAACCCAGGGCAGGGCCATCAAATTCCAAAAACAATGCAATTCGCTGTTCAATTCTCTAATTGAAAATCTGTGTCATGAAATGCTTATTGACTGCATCGACCACTCGCATTACACCAAATGTATGTATGTATGTATGTATGTATGTTTGTATAGGTTTAGCTATACTTTTACTATATATGCATATATATACTCTTACTCTCTGTCATCTCCTGCACTTTTTGCACTGCTTATTCGAAAAGACTTGAAAGGTTCTTGAAATATCCATTTGATAAAGATTTGCTTAGAGCTGCGCTGAAAGGTGGAGAACATAGAGAATACTATTAATTTTTTGTTATTATATATATTTAAGTATTTATTTATTAAATTTCTCTCACTTTTTGCTATCTCTATCTCGCAATCTCTATCTCCTTATTTCGCTTTCTCTCTTTATACACATTTCGTTTGCCAAGTCCAGAATATTCTTGTCTCTTATTTTCATATATTTTATACGTATTTTTCAACTAGTATATATATTTTTATATTTTCCATATAAAACTCTGTTTTGTCAATGTGCAAATTTTTTTAAATTTAAATTTTTTACATTTTTTTTTCTTTAGAAATTTTATTTATGCATTCAGCGTATCTCTTACTTTTCTATAAAACTTCAAATTTTTGTTTAAAGTACCTAAACTGTTTGCTTGATTGTATGGAAGGAACAGATATATATATCTTATCTAGCTATATATTATATAGAACATTTGATGACACATAACTGTTTCATATAAGAGACAAATTTCCGTTTCTAGATTTCCTAGACACAAAACTATAGTGAATATGCATCATATATATTTATATATTTAAATGCATACATATATGTATTTATATATATGTAGATAGTGTATATATCTTGATCTTTGTATTCGCGGCATTTGCTTCATATTAATTATTTATGCAGTTTACGCGATGAAAACATTAAAAATGCAATGCAATTCACTTAAAGGGGTGCACAGAACAGAGCGGGGGTTCGCTTGGCTAGAGGGGGAGGCGTTTGGCTGCAAAGGTGTGGTCCAGCGGGCGGCGGGTGCAGCGGGTGGCTAGTTGTGGTGCGACTCCCACGACATTGGCTTTGGTGTAGAGAATAGCGCAATGAATGCATTAAAAGGTGCACCACAACAACAACAACAACAACAACAATAATAATTGCTGCATGTGTGTGCGTGTGTGTGTGTGTGTGTGGTATTCATGATGAACTCATGGAATAATTATCCTATGAATGAGCAGTTTGCATGATCATTGCCAAAGCTTCCGCTTTTGTTTTTGCGCTCAGCTGAATTTTGCTCGCTATTCTTGTGCTGTTGTTGTTGTTGTTTGTTGTTGCTGCTGTTGTTGTTGTTGTTGTTATTGTTGTTGTTGTTTGTTGCTTCTTTGCAATTACGCCATGAAAATGTTGCATTTAATAGGCATTTTCTTATGTCATAGCTAAAGCTATGGAAGAGTTTTCTCTCTTTCTCTCTCTCTCTCTCACTCTCTTATACTTTTGCTTCTTCTTTTCATATATGTATATATATATATATAGTTAGTTAGTTAGTCAGTTATTCCGTAGTATTTCAACTAATTCACTCAGCTTGTCAGAATGAATTAGATTGAATGAACCTTTTTTGACTGTATGAAGTATGACAAAGGAATACCCTATATATTGGTAATAAGTTTAGATATCAGAGTATATATGATAAGTATGGAACAGATATATATATATTTAATGTAAGCTAAGCATTTAATGAAATGCTAAGCTTAACATCTGTTAATTATTATAATGAATATGAATGTTAACCACATTATGTTAACTACATTATGTTAACTGTAACTATGTTTAAAGCTAACAGCTTTTACTAACAACTGCAACCAATTCGAGTACTCTGCTTATGCCACGCCTCAATTACAGGGTATTCAAAGTCAGTATATAAATGTATCTATATATAAATACGTTTCCATAGGGTTAGTTGAATTGGTTAAGGCTGCTGTTGCTGCTTCATATTTTTTCCCATTTTTTCTCACAACAGTGTTTGGCTTTTATGAATTCCGCTCAGCTGTTTTGTTGTTGTTTCTTTTGTTTTTTTTTTTTTTTTGTTTCTCTCTTTCAGAATTTGGAATTTGCGGATAGAAAACTGAAGAATTGTGTGGCGAGTCGAGCCTAAGTGATGCGCATATAAATGTCGAGCACTCCACTTGGCCCTCAGCCAGGCGCTGCATTCTTCTTCAATAAAACTATGCAAAATTATGTGTAGCATTCCAAGTGCAGTGTGTTTGTCTGTCTACTCCCATGATATTATATATATATATATATATATATATATATATATATATATATATATATGTATATAGTATGTCGTAATCCGCGCAAGACATTGGCCAAAGCATTTGGATTTAGTTTTGGTTTCGGTTTTGGCTGATGGAATGGCTCGACTTTAACATTTTGTTTGTTGTTCTTGCAATTTTTTTTTTTTTTTTTTCTTTTTACTTCTCATATATATATTTATGCAATTATTATTCTTGCATGCAAAATTTGCAATAAGTTGGCCCAAGCAGCTGACAAAAGCACAACTAATCATAAATGCCATGCCATGCCAGGCCAGACCAAGCCGAGCCGGGCCATTCCATTCCATGCCATGCCACGCCATGCGATGCGATGCGATGCGATGCGATGCGATGCATGCCACCAAAATGCAGCCTGCAACATCGTGTGGCACAAGCTGCAGCAGCAGCAGCCACTTGCCTTTGAGCATAACTTAAGATCCTTCTTATTCGTGTCCAATGGGTTTTTGCAATATGAAATTGAAAAAAAAGCAAAAAAAAAAAATGACGTAAAGCAAATGCGCTGCCATAGGCAGGTGTTTCATCAGCTTACAAGCTAGTACATTGTCCAAGAACTTGAATTGGCTTTTAGTCTTAGATTTAATAAGTTCAATATAAAGCTTTGGGGCATCAAATGTGCATAAATCTGGATATTTTTATTCTATACGTACGACAAGTCGAACGTAATTAGATCTTTTAAAATAATAATAATGATGATAATAAAAAGAGTAATAATAGTAATGGTAAAATAAATAGCTAATAATAATAGTAATAGTAAAGAATAATAATAATATTAATAAATAATACTAATATTAAGAGTAATCATTAATAAGAATATTAATAATAGTAATAAATAATAATAACATTAATTGTGTTATATAATAATAATTAAAATAAATTTAATAATTACTAATAATTTTTATTTTTTATTTGTATTATTTAATTTTTTATTTTTTAATGATGTCAACACCAAATAAAATAATAATAAAAATAATAATAATACAAACAATAATAGTATAATAATAATAAAAAAAAATTTCATTAATTATTAATGATAATAAATTATTTTTTGTATTTGTATTATTATTATTATTTTTTTTATGATGTAAATGAAAAAACAAAATAATAATAATAAAAAAATAATAATTATAGAATTAATAATAATAGTAATAATAATAAATTGAGCTAAGTTTTTCTAAAATAAAATAAAATAAAATAATAATAAAATAAAATTATTCAAAATATTTCATTTTATTTTTTTTTTAAGCATATTGAGGTTTTTTGCTAAAATAAAAACAAAATAATAATATAATAGAAAAAATTATTCAAATTATTTTTGCATATTCCAGTTAGTTAAGTTTTTTTCTAAAAAATATTTAAATAATTTTTGCATATTTTATAAATCATGAACTTCAATTTCTTTGTATTTTATTTTACTTACAATCCCTAAGTACTTATATAGATCAGAGCAGAATGAAATGTTTCATTATATGTGTGTCATTCATCTTATTTACAATAATCTCTCTCTTACATTTGGATACCTTGAAGCGAGCTAGTTATCTTTTGCTTCTCAGTCAATTTATCAATTTGTGCATTGCCAGCTCGTTTGGTATTTCTTGTTGTTTTTTGTTTTTAGCTGATGCCAAAGGCTTTTAATTGCTTTCACGCATTGGACTGTTAATTTATTCCTTGCATTTTTTGCTTTAAATCTCAACTTGCATGAATCAGTGGACAGTTCTCAAATTGCGGACCATTTGTTCCTTGTTGTTGTTGATGATGCTGCTGCTGCTTATAAAAAACGAGCTTAATGCAGTCGCGCATTGCAACTGAAATCTGAGGCAAAATTCGCATTTTTGGTCGCCTTCAGAGAGAGGGAGAGAGAGAGAGAGGGGGGGGGGGGGGGGGGG
>JAUESO010000459.1:0-44244 GCA_030914385.1 Drosophila antonietae
CTCAGTCTCAGTCTCAGTCTCAGTCTCAGTCTCAGTCTCAGTCTCAGTCTCAGTCTCAGTCTCAGTCTCAGTCTCAGTCTCAGTCTCAGTCTCAGTCTCAGTCTCAGTCTCAGTCTCAGTCTCAGTCTCAGTCTCAGTCTCAGTCTCAGTCTCATGCTCAGTCATCTCAGTCTCAGTCTCAGTCTCAGTCTCAGTCTCAGTCTCAGTCTCAGTCTCAGTCTCAGTCTCAGTCTCAGTCTCAGTCTCAGTCTCAGTCTCAGTCTCAGTCTCAGTCTCAGTCTCAGTCTCAGTCTCAGTCTCAGTCTCAGTCTCAGTCTCAGTCTCAGTCTCAGTCTCAGTCTCAGTCTCAGTCTCAGTCTCAGTCTCTAGTCTCCAGTCTCAGTCTCAGTCTCAGTCTCAGTCCGTTCAAGTCTCAGTCTCAGTCTCAGTCGTCTCAGTCTCAGTCTCAGTCTCATCTCAGTCTCAGTCTCAGTCTCAGTCTCAGTCTCAGTCTCAGTCTCAGTCTCAGTCTCAGTCTCAGTCTCAGTCTCAGTCTCAGTCTCAGTCTCAGTCTCAGTCTCAGTCTCAGTCTCAGTCTCAGTCTCAGTCTCAGTCTCAGTCTCAGTCTCAGTCTCAGTCTCAGTCTCCCTTCGCGTTCAATGAGGCCCCGTTTCAATTTCAATATTCAAGAATTTCGTTTCGATAAAACTCTGTCTCGGTCTCAGTCTATAAAAATCCCTTAGTCTGTGAGACTCTCTTTCCATCTTCACTAATACGTCCCTCAATGAGACTTACTCTCAGTCCAGCTTCACAAATATCGATCAATGAAGCTCAGGCTCTATCATCACAAATATTTGAATCAATGAGTTCTCACACTTTTCACCAATTCAACCTTCACAAATTCGTCGATCAATGAGGTTCTCCCTCTTTCTCTCTCACTCTTCCCAAATACCAAATCGATTAGACTCTCTCACTCTTCATCAATTCACTTCTCAAATAGACTTTCTCTTAATCTTGACATATTTGTCGATCAGTTAGACGCTCTCTCTCACTCACTCTTCATAAATAGCTAAATCTATTAGACTCACGCTTTACTAATTCTATGCTCACTGAGTCTTTCTCTCAGTCTTCACAAATTATTAATGAGACTTTCTCTCTCTTTCTTTCTCTCTCTCTCCCACACATACTCTTCACAAATAGCTAAATCAACCAGCCTCTTTACTCTGTCTCGCTCTTCACTAATTCTGTGCTCTGTGAGCTTTTCTCTCAGTCTTCACACATTAGTCGATCAATGAGGCTCAGAATACCTGAAGCAATGAGTCTCTCTCGCCGCCCCTCGCTCTTTGCCAATGCCTTACCATCTTCAATGAGACTCTCTCGATCTCTCTCTCTCTCGATCTCTCTCTCTCTCTCTCTCTCACTCTCACATACACACCCTCTTTACAAATACCTAAATTAATGATCCTGACTCGGTTTCTATCGCCTTTCTCACAGTCTTCGCAAATTAGTGGATCAGTGGATCAGTTTCACGGTCTCTCACTCTTCACTTTCTCTCATCTTCAATGAGACTCTCTCGATCTCTCTCTTTCTCGCTCTCACTCAGCACAATTACCTGGATCAATGAACCTCACTCTCACTCTCACTGTCCGTCTCGCACTGCTTTTCCACAAACTTTCGCCCACAAAAGTATGCAACAGATTTTGGTGGCAAACTTATCACATTTTGATGTATGTTTTGCAGAGTAAAGGCAAATGTTGATGCTGCTTCTGCTTCTGCTGCAGCACTGCTTGTGGACCGTACAACCACGCACCTTTGCGCACAATTTGCATTTAAGCCGCCGCCATCGAGCGCAACTCAATTAAATATTAAAAATCATGGCCAATATGTAACGGGCGGCCAACTGCTGTCCCAGCCGAGGGCCTACTCAACTAAGATGGATGGCGGGCCTACAGTTGCAATATGTGCTAACGGATTCCCCAGGACATCAGCAAAACAAAAAAAAAACGTGAACGTGAACGTGAAATGGAAACAGAGATAAAAAGAATTGTATATAAATAAAAATGATAATAATAAAGCGCCAGCTGTTGTCCGTTTGTGTTTGGCCACCAAAAAAAAATAATAAAAGTAAAAATAAATAAATAAAAAAAATATCAACAATGTGCAATCACACACACAATCATATACACTCACACACACACACACACACATACTTTTTGGAGCCGAATGTAAAAGATTCGCGTGCCGCGCATTGCGTTTTGTTTTTGCAATTGCCCTGCGGCAACTATTTTTGTTTCTGTTTATGTACACACACACACACACACACACATACACAGAGAGAGAGACAGTCAGAGTGCGTGTGTGCACAATCTGTAGGTAGTATATGTACTCGTTTTTTACAACTTCCGTTTGAATTTTTGCATACACAACGGTCGCAGCTGGACAACAAATGAGCTCGTCCAGTGACTATGCGGCGACATATGTGGCCACAGAGGCGGCACACGAGCCAAAGGCACAGAACACAGCAACAACAACAACAAACAACAGAGAACAGACAGGCCAAAAAGAGGGAAAATGAGTTGATGCACAAAGTGAAAATGGGAATGGAATGGCAATGGAAGCCTGTTGTGGCAGCCTTCATAAGGTTGCATGGATGTAGCATATGATCAGAGTCAGGAGACGGCTTTGGCCTCATTAAGGTAGTAGAAAAGTTAGTTAAGATCAATATGAATATTATTGTATTCGAATATTCCTGTTGTCACAATCTAAACGTTGCCAGCTCTATAGCTTGTCAATATACAATGGCTATCCATATGCGACGAACCAATCTGGTAGCCCTATATCTTTTGACAGAGTTGCCAGATCGCTTATTAATATACCGCTTTGGAAGCTTTAATCCAAGTGGATTTCTACCATGAATCATGCGTATTTATAATTTATTTTCGTTTTATTTTCCTATATGACACATTCCCGAAGAGACATTTATATAAAATTTTCCATAACTAAAGTAAAACAGTCGAAGATATAGACTTCTTCCCGATTACAGCTTACAATAAGTGTGTGAATATATCTTTGGGGTCTATAGTAAACAGAACTCTCAAATTCTAGAGTTAAAGCTTTACAAGTGAAAATTATAAAATAATTTCGAAATACTATAATCCACAAACGTTATGAGATTATAAGAGCTTTTGCATGTGTGCTATGCCTCTTAAACAAAATACCTTGACTTAGCCTCCAGATAAGATAATGCCAAGAGCATTTTCCCATTTCCTACGCCCTCAAGACACATTTATAGATCTAATTTTTCATTAATTAAACTGGAAAACTGTAGAAGATATAGGTTTTATCGATTTGACACAGGCGTGAATATATAATTGTTCAACAATTTTTAGAAATCGGACAAATTCAGAATCTATGAAGCCCAAACTCTAAATTACAGGGTAACTTTGTTGTGTCACACCCGTGAAACATATTCCGATTTATTTTGAAGATCAAATTATTCCGATATAATAATAAATATTATATTTGTTGGGTATCTCAGTGAGAGTACAAATTTCAAGTTTTAGGTCTAATTGAAATACCAGAAAATACCAGAAAATACCACATGAAATATCAGAAATTAAAAACAAAAAGCATAAAGAGTATTTCCAAAGGGAATAAATAATCTTAAAAGTTGATCAGACTTATCAGAGATTATTTCTATATGTAGAGGAAACTTTAACAGATCAAAATACAAGACAAATGGATGAATAAAAGGACGAAAGAAAGAAAGAACAAGTGAGCATGCGAACAAGCGGATATTAAGAAAGGCATTGCACGAAACTAATATACCCTCTTTCATCTGAAGAATGAATATAAGTAAAATGAAAAAGATCTCTGGCATCTGCATCTTTTGAGCATGGAAAATGCAATCAGCTATTGACCTTGACTGATCTTGGGTTCGCTTTGATTCCTTGCTTAGCAAATGAAATGCATTTGACTATTTATATCAATTTGAAATATTTTAAATAAATTACATTTTGTTAGCTTACATTTCTTCTAGCACTAAGCGTATATTCCAATTGAGCGTATTTCAGTTTTGATTTCTTTCAAGTAATCTAAGTAAATTTCGTATGTTTTCTTTTTGATACACGTTAAAAAAAAATGAGACTGACTTCAACTATATCACAATTAGGCACAATAAAAAAATGAATATATAATTTATTATATATATTTATATATATATTTCAATGACTTTTAATATTTGAACAATTTAATGAGTACACGCACACACACACATACAAATGCACATACACTAATACACACACACACACGCAACACTGATTAATAAAACCGACTGTAAATTGAGCTTGAGTTTTGGTGTGGCTTGGAGTACGGCTTTGCTCTCTTTGGCTGGCTGGCGATCGAATCAAACGACACGGAGATATTAAACTATTTTTTTGCGGTAACCATGAACGCGACCACTATGAGCGGTTGGCGACGCCGACAGCGAAGTCAACAGCGCGTCATCATAATCACGACGGCGGGCCAGGACGCAGGAGCGTGCGAGGTGGGGCCGAAAGGCGACAACGAGAACGGGACGAAGCAGCAGCAGCAGCAGCAGCCGCAGTAGCAGCAGTAGCAGCAGTAGCAGCAGCGATATTTCGATGTGAATGTGAACGTGAATGTGAATGTAGCTGCTGGCTGGCTGCTGTATGCTAACGCCTTTGGAGTGCGAGTGCCGCCTCTTTTTGCGTTTTCGAAGCAACCGCGTTGGGTATATAATTCTTTTTCTTGGCTTAACATTTACCACGAGAACCAGTAGCAGTGGTTTTTACTTGTGGTGTCCCAGCAGCGACGCCAACACCGACTGCAGCGCAGCCAACTGGCAGCAACATCGTAATGCTGCCGCTGCTGCTGCCGTTGACGTCAACGGCAACGGCAACGACAGCAGCGGCTGCTGCTGCGGCTGCGGCAGCGCCACTGACGAACCGAAAGCCACGCCAAAAACCGAAACCGAAACCAAAAACGTCAACTACACCACAAGCAGAAAGGCCGCAACGATGTCTTCAAGTTGGTACCCCAACGACACAGCCTCCTCCAGCCTCAACTCCAGGCATTCGCCCCTTTCCCCCCCCCTCCTCCTCCTCCTGCTGCCACAGCTCGCGTTCCTGGAAACGAAAAAAAAGCGCTCAATTTTGGCGCTCGCAACACCTTCGCTAGCTGCTTAGAGACCAGCCGGGCCAGCAGCTGGAAGTCGTGGGGCTGAGTGAAGCGAACGAAAAGAAAAGAAAAAAACAAATTGAGTCGAATCTCACAGTTACTGGAAGCTGCGTCCTGCAGCACAGCTTGACTCATTTTTCTATGCAGCGCTTATGGTATCGTTATTTTTCTTTCCTTTTCAGACTGTTGTTGTTGCTGTTGTTGCTGCTGTTTCTCTTTGGGGCTAGCAACCCCCAAAAGACGTCTTGGAATTGCGCTGCGACGTCTTTTCGCTTTCGACTCAAGCGCAAGAAAAAAAAAAAAAAAAAAAACCCCCCGACAACAGCAACAAAAAAATCTCAACGCGCAGCGTGGTAAATAAGGCGCTATCGACTCCCTGAACTCCGCTCAGTTGGCGCTCAACCTCAGAATTACAAGTCCGAGATGTTGGCCAAAAAATGAAACCGGCGCGCGGCTTTGCGGCGAGCCTCTAGCTAACCAGAGAATGTGCATAGCCAGTCAGCCAGCCAGGTCAGACCAGGCCAGACCGAGCCAGAGCAGAGCAAGTGAGACGGACAGCCAATTGAAGCGAGATGGCAACTGTGTTAGAGTGAGACGCCGCACAAGTGTGGGCGGGTTAGAGTGAGTGCCAAATAGTGGTGGAGCGGTAAAAATCTTGCGGCTGCCATTTGCGGCCAAAGACGAGGCAATTTTTTTTTTCCTACTGCTGCTGTTGTTGTTGTTGTTGGAGCTGTAGCTAGGTGCTCGGTACCGAATTGGGCGGCTTGAGTGAAAAATTGCAATGCCTAACCACATGAGCATAAGACGTTCTCTCACCAATACACACACATATTCAAAAGTAGGTGGATTCGTTGAGAATTTTTCGTGTTTCCTTCTTTTTTTTTTTTGGTGTCATCAGGGCGGAGTTTTCTTCAATTGGGATGTGTCGGCATATTAACGTTCAACCCTCCTACATTTTGCGGTTACTGCATGTAGCAACAAGACGCGAACGCTAAGTTGCAAGGGTGCGGAGCGGGGGGAGGGAAGGAGGGGGGAGGCTGACTGGTGGTAGGCAGTGTGGTGCTGATGTCGATGGTGGTTGTATATATTGTCAGTGTCGGCGGTTGCGCAGCAAACATGTCGAAGGGTGTGCGGTTGGCATAATGAAACCACAAGAATTATTATGCGCTGCGGTCGATTACTATATCAAAATGCTAATCCAAATGCCGCCAGAGCCGACCCGCTGATAGCCAACCAAACGACGTTGCGCACACAAACCAATGAACGCCGTCGCCCAATTACCCAGCGTATAGGTAGGCAGCTCCGACCGAATCAATTGAAGCATTCAAAAAAAATGGTGGCATTATCTTAAGTCAGCTTGGAATAGTTGCAAACAGAATCTATGGCAATTCATTGGGATCCCGCCCAAGAAGCAACTAAATATTATATGAATATAATGAACTGAAAATGTGAAGAAATTTTTGTGCTTGTAGTCCATAAAAATTTAGTCTGGAAAGAATTTTATTTTATACTATATAAAATATTATTTTACAGAATTTTTAATTTAACTTTGTTTAAACTACTTTAAATAAATTGATAATATTTTGTATGTGATTTTTATTTTTGATGTTCATTTTATTGAGTGGCGCTAATAGGTATATTATTATTTTTTTTTTTTTAATATACATATATAATAGAACAAAAAGTTATTAAAAGCATATAAATATTATACATCAAATGCAGCAGAAAATATGAACGAGACTTCGTGCTTATATTGCATAAAAATTTAGTCTGTAAAGATTTTTATTTTATATTAAAATATTTTATTTTACTATTTCTTATTTTCATTTATTTTTATTTGTTATATAATAATTTTTTAAAATGTTCTGTTTTGTTTCATTAAACTTTTATCGATCAGTGGTACCAATGAGTATATCAACTTAATAATTGAGTGTTATAAAAAAAAAAAATACATATATATGTATATATACATATATAAAATATTAAAAAGTGTTAAATTGTAATAAATATTATTGCTTTTTTAAATATAGAAAAAAATAAAAATAAAATAATACAAAATAATAATAATTATAATAACATAGCATTATAGTTGCAAAAATATTAATACTTTTTTAAAAATAAAAAAGACAAAAATAAAAAATAAAAAATAATAATAATGCTATGTTAATTAAAAAAATATTATCACTTTTTTAAGAATATAAAATATAACAAAAATAAAAAATAAAAAAATAAAAATAATAATAATAATATAAATAATAATAATAATACTATGTTAATATCATAGCTCACAAATATTTATTGTACGTTCCTTAATGTCTGCAAATAAGTCTCTTTCGCTCACACTTTCAGAATAAACTCAGAGATCAACCGATTGTTCAAAGAGTTCATTAGCGATCAGTTAGCATTCATTATCTTTTGTTTTGGTCAGTCTCTCTTCTTTGGTGGAGCTTGAGGGAGAGAAAAGTCTTCCGTATATGATTTGATATGTATGCGAGAGTTCGCTAAGTTCGGTAAGCACGCTCGTGAATGTGAATGTGTGCATGTATAAGTGAGAGTGAAGATCGTTTGAGAAGACTCTTGGAGTTATCTGCTCGGTTACTGAACGGTATTGTACGAGCGTCAATCGTATCGTATCGTATCGTATCGTAACCATGAACTATTTTCGTAAAAAGATCATCAAGCGAATATTTGGACTCTAGGCTCTCAGCTGAAAATCAAAACAAAAAGAAAGCTCTGAGCAAAATATTTAAATTATTACCTACTAATAAAAATTAAAAAAAAATAATAATAATAACAAATATAAGACAATTTATAAATTTATGCAAATTGTCAATAAAACGTGGGACACAGCCCATATCAAATATCTCAGTACCTTGCTCTCGTACCTCTCGGCTTGAGAGCCTTCGTGTATCTCTTTAGGTACAGCTCGAAGGAGAAAAAAAAAACATAGAGTGAACATATGTATGTATATTTGCTATATGCAGTAATTTTATAGTATAAATATAGTATAAGAAAAAAATAATATTTAGTTATATGAGTAAACTAGAACAGCGCTTTCTCGTGATTATATTTTTTCTGTGAAGGGGAGAAAGAAAGCGAAGAGTTTAACAGTTGTTAGATAGAAAGATAAAGATGCCAATAGAGATAAAAAGAGACCGCTTTTCATATGCTACATCATACTAAAAGCAACACAAGATGTTTTTCGAGTTAATAAAGACTTCAACTCAGCGACTATAATATTGTGAACTATAAACTGCGACTATACATTGTACATTATATATGCTGAGTGAGAGAAAAATATTCAAATTTTGAAAATACTTCAAGAATACTAATATATAATAAATTTTTAGTCTTTTATGCAGTTAAATTATTAAAAAAATTATATATATATATATAAATATATATATCGTAGCGTATTCCCGGCTTCCATTATAGGTTTTCGTATTAACGAGTTCTCGGAGTCGCCGACTTCTATCACCAAAGCTCTTTCTTACTCAACCTTCTCTGATTAAGTGCCCTTTTTCAGCTCTCCTGTCAAACTGCCCCTGGTTGCATATTCTCGTTCATCAATAGCATTGCAACTCTGTGCGAAGGACATAAGTAGCCCTCTCGCTCTCACTCAGCAAAACCTATAGTTATCTCTCTCCTAATGACAATACATATTTTAATTGTCACTAAAATGCTAACTCATTCGATTAGCGCTAGTTGTCAGATTCTCTTGAGCACTACTGCAACTGTCAATCACAACATAATAACTAACACAACGTCATAATATCACGTGTGTTCAATGTCAAACTTTAGTTCAACTGACTTCGCTTGCTAAAATATGATGAAAATCATTTAAACATTCTCAATTCAAGCCAATTTTATAGAAATGTATAAATAATTTAGAAGTATTTAGCTCTGAAACAACATATAAACGGCGCTAGTGAAAATAGCCGTATATACTTATAAGCACCTAGCTGGACAGACATGGCTAACTAAACTCGGCCATTGCTTCCAATTACAAATATAAATACTCTAAGGAGTCAGCTATGCCTTTAATATGCCTATAATTCCCTATTTCAATAGAAATTTCCATTAATAATAAATATGTTGCGCAAAAAGAATTGCAAATGTAGTTAAAATTTTTAATTAGCTGGCTGAAAAAGTAAATGAATAATTATTAAAAAAGAATTACTTTAAGAATTCAAAATAAAAAAAAAAAAAAATAAAAAAACATTTCATTCAAAATAAATACATATTTTAATAAAATAAAAAAATAATTTTTTTTAAAACATTTTTTCATTATTTTAGCTAATTATTTATTTGTTACTAAAATTATATAAAATATAATTAATTTGTTATTACAATTTTTTAAATTATCTTAACTAATTATTCATTTTTCATTTTCATTTTTCATTTTATATTAAAATTTATGTATAATAATTTAATTTATAACAAGTAACAACAAAATTTTTTAGATGCTCGAAAATCTCACTCTGGCAAATTCCAGAAAATATTGCAGAGCAAAAAGAATTTATATGAGCCTCATTTAATTTATACTAATTTTTAATAAGCTAGGTCATCACAATATATATTATATAGTTAATCTATATTAATAATATACTGAAAAAAAAAATAAAATTTACTTCCACAACATAATTTTAAATAAAAAAGCTAAGAGACAACATGCCCAGAACATTAATTGATGTATTAAAGAAAATCCTATAAAATGTCCAGCAAAAGCTGCTTGAATTGATGTGAATTTGTGTATTTATCATTAGAAGCAGAGAGGGAGAGAGAGAGCAGAAGAGAGTGAGAGGGCGAAAGAGGAAGAGCAATTGATAAGTGGGAAACTGGTGTACCACAGGCCTCAAAAAGTGTGGGCCTCGTTATAAAACGTCTCGAGGTGGGCCAATTAAAACATAACCCAAATACGAAGAACCAAATAAACAAATGAAACGAGGCTCGAGTGGGAGTGAAGCGACATTTTTTTATTTTTATTAATTTTTGTTTTTTGATGGGTCACGTGACAACCGCGAAGAAACACCCCAAAAGAATGGCCATGGCGATGGGCGAGAACAATTATGATCAGAAAAACAACAACAACAACAACGAGCAACGAGAAAAGAAACGACGAGCAGAACTAAATGCTGCAGCAAAAAACTGTTGACTGGTGTTGCACTCAAGGCAGAAACAACAGCAAAAAGAATCCTTGCCGTTGAGATTTTGTGCAAATAATTTAAGAGGCAGTAAAAAGTAAACGACTCGTCGCGCTGTTAACGCAAAGGCGGTAGCAGGTGGGGTACACACACACACACACACACACACTTATATATATATATATATATATACTATGTATATATGTATATATAAACATTAATGGGCAGAACTGCGATGACAAGCGACAAAAGCTGTCGGCTGTTGACGGCTCTTCTGGCAGCTTTTGTGTGTTGATTTTTCTTTTAATTGTTGCGGATTTGCATTCTGACACATTTGTCAACCTCAACCTCAGAGTCGCGCAACGTAGCCAACGACGGCGGCTTCAGCACACACACACACTCACACACACGCACACACATGCTTACACTGAGAGCAAAAGGGTTGCCTACAAGGCAAATGTCTAAGTGTGAGTGTGAGTGTGGGCCGTGAGTCTGGGATGTGGTCGGGTGTTCGCATTTGCTGCAAAACCTCGTTTGTACAGGTTGTATGAGAAGCGTTTATTATTTATTAGCTGGCATCTCTTCATATGCATGTGTGTGTGTGTGTGTGTGTGTGTATGAGTGTGTGACAGGAGGTGAGGCCTTAAGCCCGTTGGGATAATAATAAACGCCGGGGCCAAGTCATTTGTTAGAGAGACTCAACAATAACACCTACCAGCCTAGTATGTGTGCGCGCGTGTGTGTGTATGTGTGTGTGTGTGTATGTGTGTGTGTGTCAGTGTGTTTGTACAAGTGTGTTTTGAGTGACATGTGTCAAAACTGAAAAACTACGCGAATTTGTGTCAAATACCCTTGTCAGCCGGCTTCAAGTGCAAGAAAATACTCGAGCAAGCATGTGCTGTGATTGGGCATGTCGGAAAAACACGAGAGAGAGAGTGGACTAAAAATAGATATATGTACATATGGAAATATAG
Source organism: Drosophila antonietae (assembly GCA_030914385.1). Lineage (NCBI taxonomy): Eukaryota > Metazoa > Arthropoda > Insecta > Diptera > Drosophilidae > Drosophila > Drosophila antonietae. The sequence goes on from JAUESO010000459.1 coordinate 11,297, forward strand.
ATGATGATATAGAAAGAAATATTAAATATAAAAGAATATACGGAAAGATGTAGGGAGAGATTTCAAGATATAGAAATATAGTAAAATACAGAAATAAAGATGTAGAGGAATAGAGATATTGAGATATATAGACATGGAGATATAGAGGTATAGGGATAGAAAGATATAGAGAAATAGAGATATAAGGATATAGAGATATAGGGATATAAGGATATAAGGATATAGGGATATAGGGATATAAGGATATAAGGATATAGGGATATAGGGATATAGGGATATAGGGATATATGGATATAGGGATATAGGGATATAGAAATATAGAAGTATAGTTTTATATCTCAATATCTCTATACATAGAGATATGTAGATGTAGTGATAGTCAGATAGAGAGAAAAAAAGAGATATGGAAATATAGAGATCGAGATATAGAGAGTAAGAAGGAAATAAAGATATGATATAATGATATATATGATATGAGAATAAAATGAATAAATAAATAGAGAAATAGAGATATAGAAGAGGTTTAAAGATATCTGTATATATACTGTATAATAGAAACAGAGATATATAACAATTGAGAGATAGAAATATTACATTTAGAGAAATAGCGAAACAGAGATATAGATGCTGTCATAGAGAAAGTTTTCGTTTTAGTTTTGTTTAGTTTTTTTTTGCTAAAATATATAGCATATACATATATATATTGTTGTATATATTGCATGTTGAGGGACTTGTAAAAAATTATAATCAATTTGGTCGCATCAGTATAAAAATGGGAAAGTACCGTTTAATGGATTAGACGCGACTCGTAAGCCCAATGACAACAGTTAAGTCGACGCAGTCACGATGCGAAACTACTTATGAGGGTTGTTCGCAGATATTTCGCAAATTCCTATATGACTTCGTATAAAAAAGAAAAAAAAAAAAAAAAACAAAAGAAGAAAATTGCCTTTGATCAATGAAAACAAATCATAAAACGCGGTTTACAGCTCCCATGTGTGTAATCGCTGACGTTTAGCGTTTAGCCTTTTGCTCAAGGCTTATGACTGGCACGTGAGGGTGGCTCAGACAAGTAAGAAACAAAAAAACGAAGCCGAAAATATGCACAAGTGACAAGTGCTCGACGTGCTAATACCGCGCCGTCTCATAAAATGTGCATAACATGAACTTAAGCTCTTGAAAATATGCTAAAGAGATGTTATAGCAATTGAGAGATTAACATTGATAGCTTATCGAATATCGTATCTTAGCCTCTTGATATAGCTCAGGAATCACTCTCATAACATACATGTATACAAAATCATCATAGCCGCCTTCATCAATTTGCAGGGCATTACAACAATCTTATTTACATCAGAAACGGCTTTTAACATCTGTCGCGGGAATCTCAATTGAGACAAGTTAAAATTTTTGAAAAAAAAGAATGCAGAATATTTGAAGTTCATGTTTTGATTTGGGCAAAGTTTTACAAGCCAAATGGCAGTTAAATCGGCATGCAATTGATATGCTTGGAACTGATTGAATTATAGAGAGGACCATCAAATTTACAATGCATTTTATCGAGAGGGTTGAAAGCTGCTACTAAACAGTTCACAAATCAACCCTTGCTACAATTATAAAGACTTTCTGTTGTTTTCGTCTGGCAAATTAATGAAGCAGTGAAGAGTGTGAGATAATATTTTGAAATATTTATAAACTATTTTAAATGAAAACTATAATGATATCATTATAAAACCATATTATAAGCATACTTATCTAAAAATCTTAACACACAATTCTCTAGAAATTTCCCATATTATATAGCCTTTCATACTATGAGTTTATATTAAATCCTACGTAAAAGGCAGAAAATTAGGTTTTGCTGCTTCGACGAACTCTCTTTAATTAATTTACAATCTGATTTCTTATTTCACTTGATAATTCTCTCATTTTCAATGCTTTCATACTTCATTTTCTATATCTTTAAATTTTTCAAATGGAATGCAAATTTTCTAAATGAGTTTTACCTTGTTTAAATACATGCGAGCATATATAGCAGAACACTTAACTTTAAGCTTCAGCTGATCAGGTATATGTAAAATATTATATCTAAAAAAAAAACATTAATTTTTGTAGATCATTTCTGAATGTCTGCAAATAAGTGTCTTTCTCTTACACTTTGAGAAAAAACTCAGAGAGCAATTGTTTGCTTAAGTTAAATATGGAAAAAGTCTTTTGTGTATGTATTGGATTGTAGACGAGAGTTATCTTCGCCATGTTTGCCATCTACAGAACTTGTGAGTATTTGTATTCCCCTTGACCCTTTGTATTAACTGCTCACTTACTTTGCCTGATTATATGAGCATCAAGCGTATTGATGCTCATATATACCACTTTGCCACTCAGTAAAGCCTCGGTTGCATCTTGTTCGTTAAGGGAAACGTTCGGTAACCGAGGCTCTACTGTATATTCAAACTTGCTCAATCCGCAACTTAGTTTTTACTATGCATTGCCAAAAAGCAATAATGTATTTACACTTTCAAAGCAATATAAATTAAAAAAAACCTTTCATAATAAATCATAAACAAAGAAAATAAAAGAAAACTCTAGCTGAAAAGTGAAAACTTTGTTGACTCGTGCATTGCGTGCAATGCATAGTTAAAAGCCATATTTGGCCCAATGGCTACACACACACGCTCAAGTGATATACCTATCTAAAACAGCCAATGACGACAGCAATAGGCATGAGGTTAAGGATAAGGATAATAATAAGTGACTAAGTAAGTGAACAGGGCAACAGATAACGATAACGTAAATAATGACCAAGGAGTGAAAAAAAAAAGAGAGAGAGAGGGAAAAAAACTGTAGAGCAGAGGGAAAACGTGCTCGATATGCCATAACCGCACAACGCTCTCAACGTGGGTGGAAAGACACTGCACACACACACACACACACACACACACTCACAGCTCGCAAAAAAAGGAGGCGAAAAAATTGAATTGAACATTTCCGGGCCGACGCTGATGGCAGCCATGCGGGCAAGGACAATGCGACAGGAGCGGACAGCTACGAACGTAGCCCATTGGCATGTCCATGACTGACCCATTCAATTAAGCATGAAAAAAAATGAGCTGAACGCGTCCTCGTGCGTGGGCGACACGTGGAATGGCCAGCCTACGTGCCATGGATCCCGGAGTCAGTTCAGTTCCCAAAAAAAAAAAAGAGGCAGTCGAAGAGAGCAAAGGGACATCATATGCGAAAACGAATAACAGCACTTAAGGAGCCAGCGACGGACGCTGCCCGCAACAAAACACGCATCACTTGTCACACATACTTAGCAGCAGAGGCCGATTGGGGCGGGGGGCGGTGGACGGTGGGAGCTGGGTGAGAGCTATACCAATAACGCGCTCAAAAGGACTCACTTATTGTCATGTCCTGGTGTTGTTATTGAGGTGTAATACAATTTTTTCCATGATACCCATAACAATGACAAAGAAGGAAACAAAAAAAACGATAACGAAAACGAAATAGAAATAGAAATAAAATGAAAACGCCATGCCGACGCAATCAGAAAGGATAACGAGCCGTCGCCGTCGTCCTGGTCACATATGGCGGCATTAGTTTTAGCAACAATAGCAAACTGAACAATTGGTGAATGGACGGGATGGGTCCCCGTTGGCGTCCGGCATTGCATAAACTTGCAATTGAGCCAATTTGTAAAGTGCGGCAAGCCCATTAACGAGCTGGACACAGGACAATGCCCACCGCTGCTGCCAATCGAACGTCAGCACCTGCGTCATAAGGCGACAACGACGACGAGGACGACCCAAAGAGCAGCCAAGTTTTAGGACTGTGTGACAGAGCGGTTGGGGCATTCGTAAAACTTTTCGGTGCATAGTCCTTTTTATTTTCTTTTTTTTGTGTACTGCGAGAGAGGTTTACTACTTTGCATTACAAGCGCCCGCAGTTCAAATTAAAATAAAGTTCTTTCTGCTGGGCCATGCTGGATGGGCCCGAGTTTCGAGTCGGCTTCGTTTTTGTTTTATTTTACATTTTTTTATTTATTTGTACTTTTTTTTTTTTTTGTGCTTAGCTAGAAATAAATCTAAAACTCGCACATTTCTCAAAAGCCTCAACTCCATTCGCTGATGTATACAAAGCGCGCAGGATATGGCAAAATGGCAGGACGCCAGGATGCGAGCCGGCCACACTTGGGCAACGCAATTTTATTTTGCATTTACATGCCCACATGCATTATGCATATATTTGTCTCATGTGTGTGTGTGTGTGTGTGTGTGTGTACGGTTGATCCTTTGGCCGATAGTATACTCTAACCGAATCCTTTACAATTTAGCAAAGCGCGCGACTAGCAACGAAAAACTCAGCTGCGAGTTGTTCGATTGGCTCTACTCTTAAAAGAACAATTGCTAGAATACCTATTTCAAGTAAGTCAAAAGTTATATGTATACATTGACATACAAAATAAAATATATATATATATATGTATATAAAGAAAAATTAAAAATTATACTCGTATATATGAGCATGTGCATGCATATCTCCATTAAATACGAACAATATTTCCACTATAAAGCTTTTTATTTTATTTTTATTTTAGAAATCAAAAAAAATTTTTAATTATTCAATATTTTCATAAATATATCTTAAATATATATAAATGTATAAATATATTTTCATATTCCTTAAAAAAATATAATTTTAGATTAAAAAAAAAAAATGAAAAGAAACGAAATAAATAAATAAATAAAAAACAGGGACTTCTCACCTAATAAAAAAAAAAACAAATATATATAAACAAAATAAATTTAAAAAAAAAATTTTTTTCAACTGGCAAATAAAAGTAAATTTTTATTGGAACAAAATATCAATTTTATTTAATTAGTATATAAAGAAATAAATGCAAATTAAAAATATATATTAATAAAAGAAAATCTCTATTTATTTTAGTTTTTTTTTTTTCATTAAATTTTCTAATTATTTATTTTATTATAATTATAATTATTATACTTTTTAACGTAGCAAATAAGAAATAAATATTTTTTATTGAGATCGAATCAGTATTTGTATATTTATATAATATTATATAAATATTAAATTTTAATATTATTATAAAATATATTATTAAAAAATATTAAAAATGAAATATATTAAATGGGATATCTAATATTAATTTTTTTTATTTTTATTTTTTATTTAAAAGCAATTTCTTTTAATATTTTCATATATGTATAACATATTCATAGAAATTTTTATTTATTTGTACAAATAGTTTAATTTTTTATAATAGAAATTTTAGTTTTGATAATTTGCTATATAATTTCCATGAATCTGAAGCGACTTTTAAAAATTAGGAAAAAAAAACTTTTGAGTTTAATAATAAATTTAATACAAAATAATTATTTAACTAAAAGACAACTTAACATATATATATATATATATATATATATATATATATATATACTTGATAACTTATTGACAAAACAATTCATTTTTGCCTTTATCGACAACTTTAACATTATAGAATTTCAGTCTCCCTTACAGTAGAGTATTTACATTTCGATCAAGGGAAATGCAAACAAGAAACAGCTCTTTCGTGTTTCTTGCATGATTTTTTAGTGTTCGCTTCTGTTCGGTGCTCTCGCCCTGCCCCTCAGTGCTCTGTCTCGCTCTCAACTTTGTTTTTTTGTTTTTGTAAAAGACTTTGAAACAAGGCAAGCAAGCAGGCAAGCAACAACAACAAAAAAAAAGGCGAGTATAAAGTATGCAAAAAGTAAAACAAAAAGCTTTGGACACAAAGGATGCTACAATAATATCCTTAAGCTACAAATGCAACATGAATTTGTCTTTGCTCCGACCCGAGAGACACGAGCGCACGGTCTTTCACTCCAGCTGTCCAGTCCCGCCCACAACGAGCGCCCACTTAGCCCGCACTCAACTTAACTTTGTTTTTGCTCTGTCTTCGAGTTGCCTTGGCAAAACAAAAAAAAAAAAAAAAAAAGACAAGGCAACAAAAAAGAGATATGTATATATATAAATAAAGGATACTCGAACTTTACAAATGCATACACATTAGAGAGCCAAGCCAAGTGTGTGTGTGTGTGTGTCTGTGTGTGTGTGTGTGTGTGTGTGTGTGTGTAGTAATCTTATGCGTATCATGTGAACTCCACATATGCCTGGCTGCTGCTGCTGTTGTCCTACAGCTAGTCCTTTAATCCTTTTTGCTACTTTTGCTTCGACACTTATTTTAATTTATTTCATTTCATTTATGTATGCTACAAATGTCCTTTGTGCTCTCTCCCTCGCTCTCTCTCTCTCTCTCACTCTCTCTCTCTCTCTCGCTCTCTTACACTTTAAATGTCTGCTTCTGCTGTGTGTGTGTGTATGTGTAATTAAATAAAAACGTATTTCAGGCGCCTTTAAACATATATATATATATTATATTTATATGTATAGATATGTCTCTCTCTCTCTCTCTCTCTTTCTTTCTCTCTCCCTCTCTGTTCCCGCTGCCTGCAAATATTTTGCAAGCTTTTATTTTAATTGCACATTGAAATTAATGCCAAAGCTTTCAGCCAAAGAAAAAGAGAATTTCTAGTCAACAAAGAAGAAATGTCCTCCAACCCAAAGTTCACTTGCCTTAACAAGTATTCGAACTAACTTCTAAATGCTTGCACACACGCACACATAGCTAAATACATACATATATAAATTTCTTTGAGAGAGAATTATTTTCAAGAGTTAATCGTGAAATTATCTCTATGGGTCTGGTAGATGCAGTAGGGAAAGGACGTCACTCTAAGCGACATGTCGAATTGCATTTGCTGTTTACCCAATAAGAAATCTAATCATGCTTCAAGCTGGATCCCTGGATATCTGCTCTGATACCTTGGTATCTCAGAAATACGCTGTAGCAGATATAATTGTTTTTTCTTTATTGAAATTATTTTTATTTATTTTTAATTTCACTTGAAAAATTCAATTTAAATTTGATACTTTCTCAATAGAAAATTCCGAAATATCTCAAGACGAGTGACCTCAGTGAGTAGATAATATAATTTAACCAAATATTATAATAATATATGCATATAAGTTTTAAGAGAGGCAACTTGTTTCTGGATAGACATCAATACATTTTTAGAGCAAGCTGAACTAGAGCTGGGAATCCATTGATGGAGGCACCACTCGATGGATTTTGCAGCGATGGAAAAAAACCATCGATACTATCGAAGATTAAGTTTTTATCCATCGACGGACCACACCATCGATATATCGATGTTTCCATCGGTAATTTAAAAGGCTTTTTTAAAACTAGTTTAAGGTTTTAAACATTGTTTTGAAATTGTTTGAGCCCCACGAATAAAATTCAAAGTCCGTAATTAAGATTTTAAAGTAATTTTATAACTTTTCAAAGAAAACAAAGGATTTCCGTGCAAACAAAAATAAATAAAAAAAGATATAACTTCAATATATCTACGTATATCTATGAGAATCACTTGTGCTTGAAAGAAAATAACTTATTTTTGATAACTTAATCTATTGAATAATGTCAACAAGAATCACGTATTGTGTAAGAAAAATAATAAATAAAAACAAAATAAATTTATAAATGACAACAATTTTGGAGATCTCCAAATTAAGTCTATTGATTATTATTAGACATTGGTTTTTGTTCATAAAAACCAATGTGCTGACTATACTAGTTGGCTTTAAACTTGACCTTCGGTCCGAAGCAATCGCTCTTGCTTTCTTTCTGATTCGGCAGAACTTGCTGCTATACATGGATATTTTCTAATACATGCATATGTAAATATGTATACTTAAACATTCACAAGGGCCTACAATTATATCCGGGTAAAATACTTACGAGAGGACTGTAAGAACTTTTTCATTATTTTCATTGGCATTATCTATTATGTACCTTACATTTTAACTGTTGAAAATTGTAAAATTGCAATTAATAACAAAAAGATTGCAATTTATTCTTATTACCATTACCACGCTCACAAGTTCGATATATCGAAATCGAAAAATTTCCATCGATCTATCGTAATTCACAAGTTCCATCGATACCATCGATGGAGCCCTCGATGGATTTCCCAGCTCTAAGCTGAACCTACTTTCTTGATAGAGTAAATCAATCTACTAGAGTGAAATATTTAAATTCAGAAAATATTCACTGAAAAAAGTTAAACGGTCAAAATTCAAGTGGGATCGGTAGGAAATATTTATAAATATACTTTAGAAGCTTATAACTCCATTCCTAGATGGATGATCTTCATGAAACTTCCAGAATATATTAATAGTATCCAAATGTGTGTATATGCCAAGTTTCCAAATTTACTTTTTTGCATATTGCAGGCGAGGGGAGCGTGGCATCAAAAAAAAACAAAATCTACGTATCCATAATGTCTATCTAAATATATAAATATGAAGTCTCTAGCTCTAACGGTGTAGAAGTTATGCCCAAAAAACGTAAAAAATGGAAACGAATTTTCGATTTTGTATCGATAATTTGGAAATGGGATGGGTTATCTGAAAAAAAAAAAAAAACTCGTACTGCGTAACTAACATAGGAGTATTCATGTAAAATTTCAGCTCTCTAGCTTTTGTAGTTTCCGATATCTCGACGTTCATACGGACGGACGGACAAACGGACAGACATACGGACCAACGGACAGGGCTATATCAACTAATGTACTTTGTGGGGTCTGCGACGTCTCCTTCTGCCTGTTACATACATTTTCAGAAAACCATTATATCCAGAATTCAAATTTTCAATGGGTTCAGGGTATAAAAAAAGATTTTGTTAAATTAGAAGCCGGTTACAACGATGCTCAAAGATCGGAGAGACGCTAATACCTGGAACACTTTATAAACATATAATGTTATATGGTGACCGGAATTTTCACCGTACAAACAGTATAAGCAGAGTCGTTATAACTGCACAATACACTATACATTTGCCGACAAAAACATACTCGTTGAGTCTTAAAATTTGAGCATGTATTCTAAAGTAAATTGAGTTTAATGTATATGCATGTAATGGAAGAAGAAGCCATTAGCCTTCATATAAAATATGCATGTGCTTGATAAAGATCTATCTTTCCCTAGGCTGGTTCTTTTGAGCTTCAGAACAGAATTTTCAGCAAATTTCTTTTTCTCTTTATTTTCAACTTGCTTGTTCAGACCTAGCTCAACAGCTAAAGAGCAGAATCTATAGATTCTAGACATATCTTAAATTACTCTATCTACAAACATCCCTAACTTAAGTTGGTTCGCATTATATAGAAAATGTATTGATAATAAAAATAGGGAAAAATAAATAAATAAATCAAATTAAGTAAGCAATCATCAAGAACCTTCAAAAAGATATGCCCATGATTAAACTAAGCATCATAAACATTTTTCAAAACAAAGATTAATTGCAATTCTTAAGCTTTCATTGGCTGTCCTTTTATTAAGAAGCGTTCTATAAAACACAAAAATAACATTAAAATGAAAAGACTACAAATTGGCCTTTTCTAAGGAATTTTGTTGAGTGAAATCGTCTCGTACACCCCGCACAATGTACGCGCGACTTCTAAAGCTAGAATTGAGCCTACTTATGAAGGGTTACCCCGGACAAGAACATATTAGATCTGATTTGTGAATGTGTAATCGCCAATCGTGCCGGACATGTCAGCTGTGACGGTGCCGAATTGAATTTGCTCCGGATTAATCAATTGGCCGACATTATCATAGGATGGTTCAGCCTTATAGAGCAATTGGTCGGCATAGATGTCCTGGCCGTTGCACATCGGTTCGATCTTGTTGTAAATATGTTCCTGGTCGCTTGCGATCGGAGCTTCAGTCTTCATGGGCTGATCGTGGGCCACAGTTTTAGCTTTGTCTTGATTACGACCCAATAGATCCCAATAGGAGACATTGGGTTGAAAGACGGGATAATATTTGGGTGGCTCCGGCACCTTGGCCACCTTGGGAAGAATTACCTTGGGCACTGGCCGCACATAGTAACCATCGCCAGTTGCTCCATTAATCACGCGCAATTGCGACATGCGACTTGTCAAATGGGTATCATGATTAGCTAGAGACATTAGAGAGATATTAGTGAGATATTGGATATATATTAGAGATATAGAGATATATGTAAGAAACATATTAGAGAGATGTTTGAGAGATATTAGAGGCGTATTAGAGAGATATTAGAGATTTATTAGATCATTAGAATGCGAAATTAGAGAGGTATAAGAGATATATTAGAGGAATTTAGATATTAGAGAGATATTAGAGAGATACTAGAGATAATTTGTAAATATAGTAGTGAGATATTAGAGGGGTATTAAAGAGATATTAGAATGATACTAGAGATATATTAGAGAGATATGGAGATATATTAGAGAGATATTAGAGATTAATTAGATCATTAGAATGAATCTTGCTTTCAAGCTTACCTATGAAATGCTGTTGTTCGCGCAGCTCACGCTCTGGCATCTCCATGGGTGTTGGCGTCTCATACTGAGTTTGTGTTCTGAAAATGATCTGTTCGCCCAGCAGCTGGCGCGAGCGAGTGGACAACGCACGCTTGCCTGTCAAGAAGTGCTCAAAACCAGGTGGAGCTGGCGCTGCGGATAATATAATAGATATAGAGTTGAGCTTGAGTGGGATATATCTCGATTAGATTACTTACGCAGTGGATTACTAGGATCTAGGTAGCGGCGATTGCGATCCAATGGCTCCCACACCTGGCGCGACTCAGAAATTGGCTGCCATTGATACAGATCGTAGCGAGATTTCGAGTATAACACTTGACAACGGGCACGAGCACGTGGCGAGATGCAAGCACGTCGCGCCTCATCATCCATATAGGGATCGGGTATTTCATAGCTGTATTGCGGCATTAGCACCGGCTCCTCGGGAATGTTCGGCATTGAGGGTCTGTAGTGCTGCTGGTGCTCCCAGTGTGCCTGATATTGCTGCTGCTGAGCCATTTTCTGTTCAATGCTTATCGGACCCGGCATGCGCATGGGTGTATAGTAAGTGGCCATCATGCGCTTCTCCGGCTGAGCATAGTTGCCGCAGTAGCCATTAAGCATGGGCTTCATCATGGGCCGGCAGCCGCCACGTGGCTGATAATTGATTGGCGCCGGGCAGCGTGGATGCATCATTCCCTGGTTATACAGACAGTTTGGACGCGACCGAAAATCGTGATGATGGCGTCGTGGACGGAAATTGACGCCCTGACTCGACGATCGGTTGTGGTGACGATGTTCCATATACGGTGCCGGCTGACGTGGCCAGATATTGCGAAACGGACGACGAAACTCATTGGGGCCGGGACCCATGCCCATGCGGTTCTGAGGACAAAATGCAGCTCTTGGCCCGACTGGTCCTGACGGCCCCACTGGCCCGTTTATTCCAGATGGTTCCACTGGCCCGTTTGTGCCTGTTACCCCTACTGAGCCGCTTGGTCCTGTTTGTCCAACTGCTCCTGTTGGCTGGAACGACGGCATTGTCGCGTTGCTGCCCATGGCCTGTTCAGCTTTAGGCAGAGCAGTGCCTGTTGGCATGGCAGCTGGTCTAGCCTTTGGCGGTGATGTTGGTGGCGTCTTTTTGGGAGTCGGTGCCGATGTAGCTGCGCGTCCATGGGAGCGTGGGGTTGCGGCTGAGCGTACGGGTGAGGTAACGGGTGCTGGAGCGGGCGTAGCTGCTGGTGTGGGTACGGGTGTGGGTGCAGGTGCAGGTATGGGTACGGGTGTGGGAGCTGGTGTTGGTGCAGGTGCGGATTTGGGTGGGGTTTTAGCGGTGGGTGTTGATGTAGGCGCCTTGCCCTTGCCCTTTGAGTGTGGTAGACGGGCTAGCATCTTTGAAGGTGGTGGCGGTGGCCGTATAGCGCACGGCAAACGCAGCGGCTCATTGATAATGCCAGTGGCCACCACAGATGCCCACGAAGTAGAGCATCTAGATGTCATCGTTCTTACTGTTAGCTATTCAACAAGTCGAGCGTAACTTGCGGCTGTGTCCACAGTCATTCAGTTTCCTTTGGGTTGGGGCTGCAATGTCACCCTCCGGCGGCTCCTCAAGACCCGACCACGTGTCCTTGTCAAATGCTGTGTTTCGGGTCAATTGGTTAGCACGAAATTGTGACAAACTATGTTCGAAATGTAATATAGAAATTTTGGAACGATTGACGGGTATTAGCAAGGCCAATTGGATTTATAAAAGAAATTTGTTTTTACTATCTAGTCTACTTTGCTCATAGCTTAATTTGAACTAATAAAAAAATTATATATAAAAAAAATTTGCGCTCTATAAAAAATGAAAGGCTCGCACGCATGTCAAAAATCCAATCGTAGCATCGAACATTTGACCAACACTTGCTTAAGGTTGCCAAATCGTAATAGATTATTTCTTGTATTTGTTGATGATGCGTTGTGTGCCTTGACAATTTTGGCGAATTTCTATTTGTTTTTAATTGAATTTCAACTTTATCTATATAGATAATTTATAACGAATTGAATAAAAACGATACAAAAAAGAAAAATCAAAAAAATTGAAACTATTGAAATCTCAATACTTGAGCTACTATCTCTACTTAATTATGAATTCAAATTCTTTTATTTCGCTACAAACGAAAGCTTTGAAAACAAAATTATTTACTGTAAGCTTCACTGTTCTCTACGAATATACAAAACTAAGTGAACTTCAAAGCAACGCCTGCTATGCAAACGTCAAAACGCCATCTGTCGCAAATTTAACGAAGTGAACTGAGTGTCAATTCAACAACAAGGTAAACCAAATGGAACTTTCCGGAAAGCTTGCCAAAAGCTTACCAAACGCATTTCACTGTCATAGCGACAATGCAGAATAATAATAATAATATTTTAAATAATATTAATTCGAAATTAAAAATAATAAATAAAATAATATTAACAAACAAATATACTTTTAAAAAAAATAAACAAAATTATTTTAATCGAAATGAAACGAACTGCTTCTAAAAGTATTTATTTTTAATAAATATTTTTCAATAATAGCAATAAAATAAATTCATAACATAATTTTAAAAATTATATTATTTATCTATAATAATTATTTACTTTCAACATTAATTTATTAATAATAATACAAAATACAAAATACAAAAAATAATATATAAATAATATGCAAGCATATTACACTTGACTCTGTTTTATATTTGAAACTCTAAAAGAAGTAAATATTTATCTAGCGTAAAGTAAATACGATTGGTATTCTAAGTATTTATTTTTGGTATTATGAAGTCAAAGCTAAATAATGACGGACTGTCAAATACAATAATAAACACACAGAAATCATTCAATACTGATTTAAATGTAAATAAATTGGAATAATTCTAAAACGATTTATTTTCAACATTACATAGACAAAAACTATTTGATAATCAAATACATACATACATATAGTGCAAACTAGATTACTATTTACGCTAAGAAAAGTATAAATATTTATGCATATACATACATATATATAACGCTTGCGTATGAACGTATCAAAATCAATGCCAAAATCAAAAGAAACTTATAAGGCAATGTAATATAATAATAAGAAATCCCTTTTCAATTGCTCTCAATAAAGATAGTCCCGTTATCTGTCCAGTCCCAATTGACAAAAGCGAAATGTCAGCAACGGCAGCAGACAGGCAGGTAGTCAGACAGATATCAAGTGTTGCAATGGATAGTTGTGTGTGCGTGTGTTGGTAAACGCCGCAATGCAGCTAGCGTTCAGCTGTTTACAATTCGCCGCAGCAGCGCAACGTTATCCAACACCATACAAACTATTGACATACAACGATATACGCACAGACACACACACACACACACGCGCGCACGCACGCAACTGTCAGCATACCTATAAACAAGCGCACACTTTCTTTCAATATCAAAAAGTAGAAAAATTATTTGAGGGCCGCTGCTAAAGTTGTCAAACGATACTTACAAAAAACGAAACAGTTAATATCCACTTGACTCCAGAAATCTCAATTGCAAGCAATAAGCAACAAGCAAAGGCGCTGCGACTTCGACGGCTGCAAAAGTTCGAAAGAAATTCCACGAAAATAACAATAGTTTTTTGCCAAGAGAAATAGACCCACACACACACACACACACACACGTGCGTATATTTATCTGTGTGTGCATGTTGCGCACGCACATAAAGGCAACAGCTGGTCGCAATATTGTAAACATTAAAATTCAACAATCGCGAATCCCAATTCGACGAGATTTCATTAGCTTAGTTTTTTTTTATTATATATATATTTTTTTTTAATACTCATATGTGTGCGCGCGTGTGTATTGGTGCGCCCTAGTCTAATTGCCAAACGCCGTCCACTCCGCACTGGAGACATGCTGATCCAGTGAGGCGTCATCATCATTATCATCATCAGCAGCAGCATCGTCGTCATCATCGCTATCATCACATTGAGTTTAGCTTAAGGTTCGCGTGGGGTCCAGTGGATTAGCGCGCTCGTCACGTTTGCTGATAAGCCAATACGCTATCATCTTCAATATGTCCGCAACCGTTTCACCCAGTGAGAAGAACCTGTTGCGCGGTCTGAATAAGCTGCGCTCCCAGGGCAAGCTCACCGATGTGACACTGATTGTGGAGGATCATCGCTTCAAGGTGAGAGTTGCAATGATTTAATATACTACATACTACATATGTATATCTCCGTCTCCCATCCAGGCCCATCGCGTCGTTCTGGCGGCCAGCAGTGATTACTTTTGCGCCATGTTTGCGGACTGTGCCATGATCGAGTCGCGCAAGGAGGAGATCACACTGTATGGCGTCACGGCACGTGCCATGGGCCGCATCATAGTCTTTATATACACATCACTGCTGGAGCTGAATGTCGACAATGTGGAGGAGACACTTGCAGCGGCCACCCATGTTCAGGTGAAGGAGGTGATCGAACGCTGCACAGTATTTCTGGAGCAAAAGATCAGCATGGACAATTGCCTGGCCATAGCCAGCATGGCCGAGATCTATGGCCAAGTGGCGTTGGCAGAGCGCGCCTTTCGCTATATCTGTGCACACTTCAAGGAGTTTGCAGCCAGCAGCGATTTCAAAGATGTCAAGCTGGAGCAGCTGCATTATATACTCTCCAGCAATTATCCAATTGATGTCAGCGAGCCGGAGCTGGTGCGTCTGCTATGTCGCTACGGTCACGAATTGCAGCTGAAGGATGCAGCATTGCTGGAGCTCTTGCGTCTCATCAAATGGCAATATATCAGCTGCGAGGAACTGAAGGCGCTACGTCATTGCAACTACTCGCTGGTCGAGGAGTATCTGGCCACAATGCAGAAGAACAGCGCCGGCGCCGAGGCAACCATCTCGGATCCAACGCTCGATCTCTGCCTGCTACAGGGCCAGGGACCGACAAATATGCGCGGCATGGAACTGAGTCTACTCAAAATCGGCGGCTTTGAGTGGAAGGGTCTGACCAATGAGATTATGTGCTTCTCGCCAACCAAAATGAAGTGGTACGAGCTGACCTCCATACCGCACATTGATCAATGTGAGCAGCCATCCATCCAGCGGGAGATTATCCTGATGATTCACACTCATTCCCCTCTCTCTCTCTCTCTCTCTCTTCCCAGGTAATTTCGGCACAGCCGTGCTCAACAACGAGCTCTTCATTGTGGGCGGTGCCTATGATGTTTGCCTGAAGGAGTATATACATCCATTTGGCTTTCGCTACTGTCCACTGCGCGACTCCTGGGTAACCATTGCGCCCATACAGCTGGATCGCTGCCGCTTCTCGCTCAATGCTGTGGGCAAACAGCATCTGTATGCTGTCGGCGGCAGCGTGGAGTACGATGACAACTCCGAGGAGGCACTGCGCCGCATGTCCAATGTGGAGCGCTACGACATTGTCAGCAACACATGGACCTACATGCCCAGCCTACAGGAGAATCGTAGTCAACATGCTGGCGTCGTCGTGGGCAACAAGCTCTATATATCAGGTAAGAGTCGGAAAAACAAAATATTTGTATAACCCGCGGCGAATCTGGAATCTAAATGCTCTCTACTTTCTACTTGCATCACAGGTGGCATACACATGGCCAATATACTGTCCAGCACCTGGTGCTTTGATACGACTACCGAACACTGGCAGGAGCTGGCCCCGATGCCCACGCCCTGCTGCGATCATGTTCTGGTGGCCATCGACAATCGCATCTATGCCTGCGGCGGCTGGCATGAGACGCTGCGTGAATCCCGTGTGCTGGTGGAGCACATCTATGCCTACGACATCCAGAGCAATACATGGAGTGTGGAAACCAAAATACCCGCACCTAAATTCTACTCCGGCGTGACCTCAATGCGTCGCACCATCTTCTTTGTGGGTGGCCTGGACTCGACCGAATCCATAGATCGTGCCAGCTCAGAGACCATGGCCTATGACCTGGACACTGGCAATTGGTGGCATCGCAAGGACTCATGGGATACGCCCAACGATGTCTGGGAATCCACATGCGTGGCCATCTATGTGCCCAGCTTTGACTCCTAGCGGCGCGTCCCCCAACGCGCCTCCATTGACGAATTTACACGACAACTAATCGCATAATATGCAATGCATCTATGTCTATGATTAGTTGGACACACACGCACACATGTATATATATATATATATATATATATATAGATATATATATATATATATAGTATGCATATACATATTTATAAACAGGGAGAGAGATAGAAAGCCCTTAAAAACCACGCTTGTGTTTGTGAACGCATATTATAAAACTGTACAGAAATGAATTGTGCCAAGCAAGGCCAAAAAAAACATTTGTTAATAGCAGGTCAACGTTCGAATATTTAACTACTATTAGACAAATATTTAGTAAACGATTTATAAATAATAATAATAAAAAAAAAAGGAAATACACTTTTTGTTTAAAAAAAAACTAAAGCCAACTTGAAGTTATCTATGTATATAGCAGAATTGGTTGGATGGTCTGACAGAGAAATTAGAGTATATAAACTTAAAAATATATACATTTATATAAATATATATTACAATTAAATTAATATATATATAATTATATAAAATATATATATTTATGTAAATATCCATAGCAGGTAATGAAACAATTTTGTTTTTTAGTTCATAAGAGCGCGACATACACATACATTATATATATACATATGTTGTGTTTTTATTTTATTTTCACATTTCCATAAATTAGATATTCTTAGGAACAATTTCAAATTGCCAAATATTGCAGCTATTTTGACTATTGCTAAAAAAGTAAAAACAAATTCGCTTTTACTCAAAATTTCGTTGTGAGTTTGAGTTCAGTTTAATAATTATTGATGAGTATAAATTAAATTAAATATTTTGTATATATCTGAGGTGAACAAATCTTGACGAGACAATTTACATATATATATATAATCAATTTTTTTTTTTTTTGGTAAAACTTTATGTTTTTCGCCCACACATATACATATATAAATGGTCTAAAATGGACTAAAATGACTTTCACAGTAAATACAATATGCGTAGCAATAAAATCTTAAATTGCTAGAAACAAGAAACATGGCTAAAACCTAGACACTTGGGCGTCTATAAAACATATACGTAAATACATAAATATAAATATAAAGACAGCTAATTAGATCCGTTCTAGTAGCTAAGTCAAACACAAAAGACAAGACAAATAGACTAAACTTAAGCACAGTTACGATTACAGTTACGTGTTACAACTAACGTTTAAAATGTAAACAAATACAGTTGGAAGTACAGAGCTAATAAATATTATTGATTTAGATGGCTTGGAGTCCACACAGCACAGCATCCACACGAACGAAGCTATGCATTGTGATGCGGTGCTATGAACACCCAGCCATCGTTCTCCACGCCATCGCCGCCGGCAATGTTGCTGGCCAGCTCCTGGCTATTGCTGCTGCTGCTGCTGACAACGGCTGGCGCTGGTTGACGCTGATGATTGGCGGCGAGTCGATTGCCAGGCAGCTTCTCCCACTGCTGCTGCAGATTATTGTAGAGGCTTTGCAGGCCCTCCTGATAAAAAAAAGAGAAACCGTATTATAAGGAAGTCCCTACTGAGTGCTTCAAGTTTGTGATGCGCACCTTGTCTTTGATTTTGCGTAATAGCTCCTGCTTCTGCTTGCGCTCATTGGGATCCATTTGCAGTATGAGCTTGTCCTTGAAGTCCTGCGCATAGTACAGGTTCGTATCGACTCTCAGATACTCCCTGGCCATGTGCCGATGATCGCGATAGATTGCCTGCGATGCGGCATTGTTCGGTATGGGTGGCTCTGGTTGCAGTTCGGGATCCAGTATCTCGGCCAATGACTGTTCCGTAAAGCCACAGCCAGCATCCACATCCCCATCCGCATCCGCATCCGCATCAGCATCAGCATCCGCATCAACATTCGCATCAGCAACCGACTCAGCATCGATACTCGCATCGATACTGTCATTCGAATGGGCTGCTTGGCCAAGCAGTCCATTGGATGAATAGATTTCATTGTTATTAGAACTATTATTATTAATATTACTATGATTACTATTATTGTTATTATTATTATTATTGTTGTTTGTGAGGTCTGTGGGGTTGTTGCTGGTCATGATAACCGGCTTTGTGTCCGTCACTGTCAAGCGTTCACGGCCATCACTCTTAGCTGTAAAGAAGAGAATATTTTAGATAGAATTTATCAGCAACAAAGATATATATGTATATATATATATGTATATATGGTGAGACTTTCGTACTATAAATGATCCAGCAACTGTGCAGATCGCTCGTCGGTTTGGTGGTAATCAAGGCGCGCGTATCGCACATGTTGAACGGATTCAAGTTAGCTTCGATTATATCAAAATTGAATAGATATCGATAGCGCTTTCTCTTTCTCTTTCTCTCTCTCTCTCTCACTCTGTCGCTTTATATGCACAGCTTGAGCATTTTATTGTAATTGAAGAGTTTTGTCTAACATATGAAATTATTTCCAGAGTCGTAACAAATCCTGTTAGCCCACTATCTCTCTCTCTTTCTCTCTGCTTCTCTATCTTTTTCAGCTATGCTCTCTCATGCTCTGCCTTTGACGATGACGTATTTTTCCACTCAGCGTTTTTCTTGGTAAAATTGAAAAATCAAAAATCAAAGTAAAAACCACATCAGGCAAAACATTTTCAAGTGAATTTTTCGCTGTCCCTCTCTCTCTCTCTGAATCTCTCTCTCTCTCTCTCTCTCTCTCTCTCTCTCTCTCTCTCTCTAGCTCTGTGTGTGCGTGTGTTTTTCTAGGTTTGTATATTGTTTATTTGTTGTTGCTTTGCTTTGCTTTGCGCTTTTCTTAGTAATTTCACAGATTTTCATAATATTTTAGCTTTAGCTCTGGCCAAATCCGTTTACCCCCAACCCCTTTGGGGCCAATGGGGCGTATGATTTATGCGGCGTATTTAGTCAAAACGTGCCGGCGTTGACAACAATTTGACGATTCTTTGGAACGTTGCACGCTGCACGAATTTGCAGTAATAACATTACGGCCCACACAAGACAGCACGGTGCCCAAACGTCGACTGAGCGCACACGGTCAACACAATTCGCTCGATGCTGCTCGACAAACGACGCCGCAGCAGCAGCTGGCTGGCTGACACACACACACACACGCAGCCAAGAGAGTCAAGTGAAAAAAAAAAAAAAAAAACAGCTATGCATGTATCATCGTCTAGCTATATAGATGTCCGACTCCTGCTTACACATGGCCATATCGAGCAGATGAGCATTTGCTGCTCGAACCACTCACGGGGTGAATAATGCGACTGGCATGTGGTTGGGAAATCTCCGCGGCGATAAATGCCAACGGCAACGCCCCAACACCACCATCAGCACCACCAGCCGCCACCAGCCAGCAGTCTACACACCCACAACCACAGCCGCCCGCTCAATTGCAGAACGCCGTGACCCAACATAAAATTATTTACTCGAGGCACAGAGCCAGAGAGCGGGAGGGAGAGAGGTAGAGAGAGAGAGAGGGGCAGAGTGAGAGATCGCTAGATCTTTGAGGATGTCATGATCCCATCCCAAGAAAGCAAAAGATTCATCTTGAACGATCGCTTGCTCGTGATGATATCGTCCCCGTGCCCATTAGAATGAAAATGTTTGCTTTTTTGCTAGCTCTTCAAGCATTTATTGATGCATACATACATATGTATATGTATTTATATATATTCAGCATATATCTATATACATACATCTGCTCTATATGTATATAGACTCGAAATAAAAGTGATGACTCACTGGTCAATATGGTTGACTGCCGCGGGTTGGCCAAGAGCAGTGCCTGGCTGGGGCAGTGGGGCAGGCTTCGGCGGCTGTCCGACTGTCAGCCGCGCGTCATGTACGTATCTCTCTCTCTCTCTCTCCCTCTATTTCACTCACTCTCTCTTTCTCTCTGTATGTGTGTGTGTTATTTTGGCATGCCACAAGCATTAGTTGTTTTTCTTTCAATTCTCATTTTGTTGTTGCTAGTTTTCTGGCAAAGAAGGCGACTGTGGTGACGGTGCATGTCAGGGCTATAAATCTGGCCGAAATTGCCAGCCAGCCAGCTAGCTAGCCAGTCAGTCAGCCAGGCTGCCTAGCTAGCTAGCTAAAGCTAGCCAGGCTAGCCAGCTAGCTAGCCAATCCACACACACACGCAATACAATAATTGTGCAAAATGTGCAGCAATGACTAAAGCATTAAATACTCTATTTGAAATGAGGCATATTGAATTGGCTAATAATTTAGATTTATATTTAACAATGTTGCTAATTAATAATTAAATTGTTGTTTAAAGGTTTGAGAGCTATTAAAATAAATTAAGGATTATTTTGTATATAAGATATTGCCTGACTTAATAGCACTTGTTAGAGAGCATTGCCTGGCTAGAAAATACCCTATCTTTGAATTATTTACAGCTGCCCAGATAAAAAACTTCTCTAGGGAATATTGCCTGACTAGGAAATGCTCTTATTAGGTAGGCGAGTGCCTGACTAGAAGTTACCCTACTGTCTGCTTTTTATTGCCTTTCTAAATATGATATTTTAGCTTTGATCTAATTTAAGGTCTAGACTGTTGAGAACGTTTGAAATGATGGTTATGAAGGGATATACGCAAGATATATAGAAGAATTGAATGAAGAAAATATATAAATATAATAATATAAGTATAATTTTACACTTGCAAAATGTTGCTCAAAGATTCAATGAAATTTTATAATATATATAAATTATAATAATATAATTTATATCTAATTTAAACATAATTATTTGTGACAAATTTTAATTAAAGAATTACTTTTCAAGCTATTCAGATGAAATAAAATGTTGTGCCTGACTAGGATATACCCTAACTGCTAATGTATGCCATTTGTTAAGATAGAAAGAGAAAATTGTTCTAGTAGAGAGTATCTGGCTAGGAGATACCCTCTGTTATACTCTTATGTATTTTTTTTTTTTGTTACTATTAATCAAGGGGCAATTAAGACTTGATGTAATGAATGTATGAAGATGCTAAAAATAGTAATAATAAAAAATAATCAATTATTTTTAACTTTCATACATTTCTTATTTAAGCTTTAAACATATTCTTTCATTTAAATGGTCTTCGAGTCTTTAAGGAACAAATATATATGATATATAGAATAAATGTATAAAGAAAATATCAAGAAATAAATAATAAACAAATTTTGCTCTTGCTCAAATTTCAAATTCAAATTTCTCTCGCTTTTAATAGTTTCCGAGATTGAAGCACGAATCACTCAAAAGGCACATTAAACATGTGTAAATAGGGTATATTGATTTTGTAGCAACAAATGCAACAGGTAAAGGAATTAAGTCGTGTGTCCATAAGAATATTTACATCAAGGTGCCTATCTCAGAAGAGAAGATACAGTGAAAAAGGGAAAGAGATATAGATGTGATATTAACTATAAATACAACAAGTATTCTTCATGAAATGATATTTATATAGGTATATATACAAATACATAAACATGTATTATCTCAGATTTCAGAGGCATTTAAGTATAATATAAAATATGTATATAACATATACAAAGGGAAGCTAGAATAATTTGCTAGGTATTTCATAGTCAGTCAGTTGAACACATTTAGAAGATTTTTTTTTTTTAAAGATATCTATGTAAAATTATACATAGAACGTGATTCATATGCATTTAACGATGCTTGCAAGTGGTAGAGAAATGTCAATTTTGAGACGAACGAGCACGCCTATAATGCCGACAGCCGTGCAAAGCCGGGTAGAGTGTATTAGCATATACATTTTACTATATATTAAGTGATATGGCCTATATACACCATATGTAATATACAGTAAATAGCACATAGGTCGCACGAGAGTTCCTGACTAAGAGATTCACTGGGCTGAAGATTCGTATAAGTTTTCCTATTAAAATTTGTATAATTTCTAATTAATTAACTAGATTGCAAAGAAGAAAATAATAAAATGTTATTTTCCAGTCTTTTGAAGATCCGTACGAAATATACATATATATAATTATGTGATTTTCTTAATATCTATAAGTATTCAGGATTAATAATAAATATAAAAATAAATAAATAAATAAAAATAAATAAATAAATAATAAAAATAAAAATTCAAATAAAAAATTAATTAATAAATCAATCAATTTCGACTCATCGTAAACATTTTATAAATATTAAATTTATTTAAAAAAAATTAAACCCTCAATAAAATAAATAAATAACATAAATAAAAAATTTCCACTCATCTTAATTTTTTTAAATAAATTTTACATTTAATAAAAATATTGTTAAATATAATATTTAATTAATTTTTAACTGGAATATTTAAATCATCTTTTTCTAGCTTCAAAAATAGTTTTCATAATCTGCCTAATTTTGTGTAAATATTAAATTTTATAAAACAAAAATTGTTACTTTTTTTTCTTTTTTTTTTTTTTTTTTTTTAGCATTTAAAAAATGTCCTACTAGCCCCAATTACATATCTGGTGCGAGTATTTCAAATAGCAAAAACAATTACTTTCCCATTCTTCCTAATTTTTTGGATATATTAAAAAATATTTGTCATTGAAAAATATGTTGTTCATTAAAGTAAAGCATTTAAATGATCTCGTATTAGCCCCAATTACATATCTGGTGCGGGTATTCTATTAGCTAGCGCATTATTGCATTTGCAATTGAAATTTGGCGTTGGCGAATTTAAGGCTGCGGCTGCGGTTGCTGCTGCTGCTGTATGAGCGCATGGCATATTTATAAAGTTGGCCGCCAGAGACATTGGCAATTGCAAAATGTTTCAAAATGTTTTTACTTTTGCATAATAAAAACAACGCAACGACTAATTAAACAAAAATCGAGCGATTAAAATACGAAAACATTGGGGTTAAAGAGAGATAGCGAACGCATTGTTTACATACGATTAAGTGTTGGGTATATTGTTGTTGTTGTTGTTCGATGTTGCTGTTGCTGTTGTTGTTGATGATGGTGCGTCATACTAGCGACCCCACACAACAGCTGCCACATAGCAAGCAAGACTCAAGAGAATGCAAGCTAACAATTCGTTGAGCTATTTGCAACAACTACAATAAATTTACATGCCGCAATCGTGCTCATCCAAAAGAGCGTGCTAATGTGCGTGTGATTCACTCGAACAGACAACCAGACGACAACAACAGCGACGACAGCAACAGCAACAGCAACAGCGAGAGCGACAATGATGACAATAATAGTTGCAATCAGGAACTCACCATGCAAACTGCTGCGGCTGCTCTCGCTGCGATGCAATTCAAAACCATTCTGCAAGAGTTAAGCAATTTAGAAATATATATAAAATAAATATATATATATATATTTAATATAGTCTATACCGCTTCAACGTCCAGAGTAAGTTGTTCCATTGGCCTGCTGGCCATTTGTATCATACCATTGCGTATGGTTTCCAAGCGTTTCGATGCCTCCGCAGATGAGGTCAGATTGAAGCTATCGTTTTGGCTCTCGCTGCTGTCCTCCTCGGGTATGGCATCCCAGCGATTGCTGCTGCTCATGTGGAACAGTCCATTATTGTCAAGTTGGCCCGAATTGGTGGGCGTGATTTCTGATGAGGTATATTCGTTGTTGCTGGAGCCAGTGCCCAGATCCGCCGTTTCGTTCTCAGTGGCGATGCCACGGGCATTGGTGGGCGTTAGCTGTGTGGACGCCAGGCTCATATCACTGGAGCTATAGCTTTGGCCATCATATTGAGCGGCCACCGTTCCGTCACTCTCTTTGGTCACAATCTATAAGATGAAATCTGTGCATGAGTTTGAATGCTCTTTTGGGTAAGTGTCGGTAGCTCCGGTTGCTTACCTGTTGGTTGACAAACGCATACTCTAGCGGCTTATCGGCGCCAACATAGTCTTTGATAATCTCGTTCATTACGCCCACAATGTAGTTCATTGATGGCCGATCCTCGGGCGCTGTCTTCCAGCATGCTGTCATAAGTTGCTCAATGTTCTTCGGGCAATTGTCCAGCAGCGGTGGTCGCTCGCCTGCAACAGTAAAGACTCGCCATGACGAACGTATTTGAAATGAGCGCATTATCGATATTGTCTTACCCTTGTATATCTTCCACTGTATCGTGTAGGCATTGTCAATTCCCTTGAAGGGCTGCTGCCGCGATAGCATCTCCCACAGCACAATTGCCCAGCTAAAGATGTCGCACTTCTCCGTATATTTAGAGCCCTCAAATACCTACGGGAAGACAATTCAAATAAAGTTAAATTTAGTCTAAATAGGATTATTATTATATTAAATATTGTAAATATGTGGGAATGTCTACTAGTTATGGAGACTTAACGCTTGTTTTATAAAATTAAAATTATATTTTTTTGTCTATGAATTATGATGTTTAATTTTTACTAATTCATTACAAATTCAAGTTTTTATGTTTAGGCAAAAAAAATAAATATATAAATATATCAATTTCAATTTTTGTTTTAAGAATTAAAGTTAACCATATTTGTTGCTATAAATTCTAAATTTTGATTAATAAGTAAATTAATTAAAAATTAAATTTTATAATTTTTAGACAAAAATAAATATATAAATTTGAGTCTTTGTTTAAAATTATTGGTATATATATTTTTTTTCTATAAGTCATACATTTTAATTTTTAACTCATAAACAAATTAATTTACAATTAAAATATATATTTCTTCGGCAAAATTAAATATATGAATATGTAAATTCTGATTTTTAATAAATTAATTCATAATAAATTAATTGTATTAATTCATTCTTATACTTTTTCGAGCTTGCCGTTGATTTTCGTTTAATTTAAAAATTAAATTCCCTATTAATTAATAAATAGGCAATAGAAAATAAATTTATATAATTTTTAAAATTTTAATTTATATAAATTTATTTCATATTTATTAATTAATTAACAATTAAAATGTTTTCAATTTATATTTTCTCTTTGCCTATTTATTTATTAATATAATATTAAAATTTCTATTTTCGAATTGCCTATTTAAGCTCAGAGAGCGACTGATTGCATTGTTTCTTTTTTAACGAGCGAAGAGTGAAGACCTTTTAAATAGATTCTTTGAAAGTCATTGCACGAACGTCAATCGTATCGCTCGCTCCCTAGACGATATTATGAGAGCATCAAACGAATAGTTCTACTCAAGGCGTTCGCTCAACCGAAGACTAAAACGAAAAGAAACGACGTCTCTTGCTCTCTCGAGCGCTCTCTCGGCTGAACTCGCGAACAGAGCGTAAATAATAAAAATGATCAACTATCATCAGTGAGCTCTGATTAAAATATAAAATATAAATTTGCCTTTTGCCTATTTATAACTATTGAGAATTAAGTGAAAATCCTCTGATATTTATAATATTTTCAAGCTAGCTGCTTGGCAAGAGTCAGACAAAGCCTTTACAATGTTTTTAGCTATCAAACATTAAGTTTTCAGTTCAAAATCTAAGGATTAAATACAACTTTGCCTCTTGGCAAAGGAGCAAAGAAAATTAATTTCCTGAATTAACAAGATCGCATTTGAATCCAGCTCACCTCGGGCGCCATCCAGGCAGCGCTGCCGCGATTGTTTGTCATCATGGTGGACTTGTCGGCCACGGTGCCAAAGTCACAGATCTTCAGATTGCGCCCCTTGTTGGTCAGCAGCAGGTTAAGCGGCTTCAGATCCCGATGTATGAGCGGCTTGGGCGTCATGCGATGCAGGTATGCAACACCCTAAAATAAAATGAATGCAGATCTAAGTTGTTTCGCCTTCTAGGAGGAATATTCATGCGCTTACCTCTGCAGATTGGCGTGCCCAGCTCATGGCATGGGCCAAACTGTATGCGGGTTTCACTTTGCCGTGCAGGAAATTATGCAGAGATCCGCCCTCGGCATACTCCATAATGAGGTATGTCGCCTGCTGAGCCAAGCAGATGCCGTGCAGGGCAATGATGTTGGGATGCTTGACGCGTGACAGCTGTTTAACTTCCTTCTCAATGTCCTTCTGCTCAGCGCTGGCAAAGAACTCCTTGACGGCGACCAACTGATTGCGCCACATGGCCTTGCACACAACACCGTACGATCCATGGCCGACTTTCTATGGGCATGGGAAGGGTAAATCACATTCGGTTAGTAAATATTATGCATTGGCATTGGTTCAACGCTCACCTCGCCCAGTTCAATCTCGCTGAAGTCCACAGTGATTGCTTGCAGTGCATCTGGCGACGAGGCGGCCATCACCTGCTGCTACTTCGTTGCTCTTGCTATTCAATATTGCTCCTCCAGTGGCTGGCTGCTGCTGCTTCTGCTGCTGCAAATCTTTGTTGCAATGATGCCCTTTTGCTACTGTTGTTGGATCTGGATTGCAGCCTGCCTTCGCTTATGTCAACCAGCAATGAATCGCGCTGCGCACATCTTCCTAACGGCTAACTGCGTGGCTTGCCGTTGACCTTAACATTACATTGGCAACCGGAACAAGGAACGTGCACTTGTGTAATTACTTTGCGCTGCAATTGGCCACTTCAGTGCTCTTTTTAACAAATATTTCGCATTTTCTTCGTTTTTGGCTTTTTCGTTTGTCGCTATCTGGCTAGTGGTTGGGACCTCCTGAACAAAAATCGTTACTATCGATTGCATATCGATAGTGCAATACATGTCTAACTGCGGTACGAAATATATTATCCCACAAAACATGTCCATTATAATCAGAAAACTATTTATTTTAAAATCTTTTCTGCTTATTCAAAATATTTACGAACATGCCGACATATTATTTATTAATAAATTTAATTAAAAAGTATCAATTTAATTTGTAGTCAGAATTACTTTTCGAAGATTCTACAATTTATTTACATACATAGTCTATATCCATCTACATACATCTAATAGAATTGTTATACAAATTCAATTTCCAAATATACTACCGATTAATATTAATTCGAACTCATCATGCGCTCATCCCTAAATAAATCGAAATTAAAGAACATCGTTTTTCGAATATATCTATTCGAAATTTCAGGCATCGACTTACTCAGCGTATCGATATGTTTATCCATCCCTAACTCATACGTTCAAGCGCTCGCTCACCAAGCGGATGCAATTTCGGACAAGAAGAAAAATCATAATTTGTTATTTTTTTTTTTACGCTCGTATTACACTGCAAATGCAAACAAATAAGTTAACTGTGCTAAAATCTGTACACATTGGTGATAACAAACAAATTCGAATGCCTCAATTACAACAAGTGTGCTGCCTGTGGCCCGCGTGAATCCGAATCGAAAGTGTGCGTGTGTGAAATTTGCTTTTGTAGCAAAAACAAAAAAATAAAAGGCGAGTAAAAAAAAGTGCGTCTAAATATATGAAAAGAAAAAATTGTGATGGTTGTGTGGGTGGGGGGTGGTTAGGAGAAACAGCAGTAGCCAGCAATAACAACAACAACGCCAGCATTTCCCCACGATATTGCCAAAGTGTTGGAGGCGACGCCGCCAATTAATGCTCGTGCGGCCGCCTTCGCCGTCGCCGTCGTCGTCACCGCAGCCATTGATGCCGACGCCAGTGTCACCGCAGCAATAACAACAACAAAACAGAAACAACAACAAACGGTGCAACGTGAAAAAAACGAAATGTCAAACTTTTGCAAAGTTTGCATATCGAGAAGACGCACATAAAACTCGCTTTATTTTTTGGTTTGTTCTTGTTTTTTTTTTTTTTTCGCTTTTCCTTAGTTTTGCTTTTAATTTCTGTTGCTTTAGAATCGTTTTCTTGTATGTTTTCATTGAAAATGAGCAAGTTCAAGTGAAATATACACAGTTACCAAAGCACAAGAAGAAGAAGAAGGAAAAAGAAGCAGTAGCCGCTACCGCAAAGAGAGTTTCAGGCTCATCATCATTATTATCATCATCATCTCCATCTCGTCCACATTCTCTTCTTTTGTTTAGGATGTGTGCGTGTATTTTTTATGCGTGAGGAAGAGGAAGCGCTACCAGAAATTACTCTGCAGCTCATGCTCTCTTTCGCTCTTCCACTCTCTCTCTCTATCTCTTTGGCCATGTGTGTGTGTGTAAGAGAGCATTTCCATTGCTAAGATTTCGTTTCGTACTGAATCTTGATACAATTACAGGGGGTTTACTGCTTTTTGTCGAGGGTATTCCAAACAATAATAAAAAGAATAAGCATTCACATTCACATCATGAAATGTTTAGAGGGTATCTTCAAGTCGCACAGTGTCTAGTAATCCTTTAATTTTTTTTTTTTTTAATTTTGTTGATCTTTTGTTTATTTGTACACTATTTAAATGTATTCTCGTCTCGATGTTAACATAAACAATCGAAAGAAACAAAAACGTTTTTATGTACTCCACTTCACTTGTCTCTCCCATTCCCATTCTCGTTTCGTTGCATTTGGAGTTACGTTCAACATTATTCTTGTTGCTGTTGTTGTTGTTGTTGCTGCTGTTGCCGCCGCTGCTGCTGTTGTTGTTGTTTGTATCTCATACGTACACACACACACACACACACACTCACATACTCGCACATTTCGAGTTTGTACATAAACAGCGAAAGTTGTCTTCCTGCTTTTTTCCCATTTTGTTCCTCAGCGGCATTTTGAAGCTTTTTGTCTCGCTCTTGCGATCGGCTCACAATTCCTGTTAGCAAGGGCATATGCAAATTTACTTTAGCGACCTTCTGCACTCTCTCGCTCTCTCTTCTTTGCTGCTTACTCTATATGAGTATGGCTGTCTTCCTCTCGCATTGAGAACTAGCCAAAAGGCAGCCTGCTTAACGTATATAAATTGAAAATCCTTCTATGTTAAATTAAATTTAATACATGTATATAATAATTATATAAAATTATCCTATAATTAATTTATATAAATTAACCTATGGTAACTATAATTATGCATATATTAATAATATATAGTTAATTAAATTTGTTGTTGTATACTTTTTATTACAATTATAGTACTTAATCCAATGAATGCATATGAGCCATGACTCACAGAACTCACGAACTCTCTGCCTAAAGTCATAAATAACAATGGCCTGAAAACGTCCCTTCTCTTTTCATGCTTTTGCATACTCATCTCGTAATTAGGAATACGAAATGTAACCCAAAACGAATTAAAAAGATACAACGAATAACCCAAGAACATAGCAGTAGTATGTACAGACATATATATATACATTATATATATAAATGTATATGTGTATATTTATATAAATATATAGTTATGTACATAGGTGTTCACTGCATATGATGTGAATAAAAGAGTGCCGATATCTGTGCATTTTTCACGCTCCAAAGTTCGGCTGGGGTAATCCAGTGTCCCTTTCATGTGCATACAATTTTCATGACATTTGTTTTTGTTGCTTTTACTGTTGTTGCTGCTGCTATTGTTGTTGTCGGTGGCTGCAGTAATTGCCAGTGTATTCATTTCCTATGCAAAGCGCCTTGAACTCGCGCTACAACAACAAAGCAACAAATATTGTTAAAGTAAAGAGAGAGAGAGAGAGAGAGAGAGTGAGACAGAGAGAGAAACAAAACAAAAAGAAGGAAGGTTAATCAAGCAACTAGGCAAGCTCGTTCGATCGTCCGTTCAGTCACTTGGTCTTCGCCTGCCTTCGTTGTTGTTGTTGTTGTTGGTTCCATCCAAAAGACGAAGACCGTTTAGTTCCCAGGCCCCGTTAATCCAAACCGTATTTATATATATGTATGTACATATATGTATGTGTGTATATACATATGTATTAGCTCTGCTTCAAGGTTTTATGTAATTGTTAATATAATATTGTAGTTGTTGATTTTTATTTTCATTTCTAATACCCTGTAATCATTTTACTTATCAAATGGGTATGCTGAAAGTGCACATTTGCAAAGAAATTGAAAGTAAAATTGATTGAAAATAATGAATATATATTCAAAAATATATTGATTTAGCATTTAAATTCTGTTTTAATGAGTATATATTCTAAAATATAATTTAATAATAATATTGTTTAGCAATATATTTATAAATAATAAATCAGAAATCCTTTATTCTGTTGGGTACACAATTGCGCATTGTTCGCTTTGAACAACCGTTTTGTAGGGTATCTATTGGTCAGACAATTGCACATTGTTCATTCTGGTTTGTTTTTGTTTTTCTCCATTTGAGCTTCTTGCGTGTTGGTCGAATTCAAATAACAACAAAAGCTACAATGAAACAACAACAACAAGGTGATTTCGTACAATCGTGATTTGTCTGCAATTGTTGTTATTGTTTCTGTTGTTGCTGTTGTTTTTGTTGTTGCTGCCGCTGCCTGTCTGTCTATCAGTTGTTGCCCGTTATTATTAAGTATTAGCCAACTACATTTGACCCAATGTGATAATTGTAATTCTATGCTCATTATGTGTAATATTTAATTGAGTTTTACTATGCAAATACTATTGCACTAGATTGATATATATTTACATATTTATATATATATGTACATATATATATTTAAAAGACTTTTTCTTAACTTATCTATGTCAATGTTGTTTTCATGAAATTTCATTTATGACCATCCATATCTATATAGTTGAAGTCAGATAACTGAAAAAAATACAATAAAAAAGGAAGTTGATCATAAAAATAATAAGTTTAATGATAAACAAATCATATTAAATAACAACAAATAAAGAAATAATGCTATATAACAAATATTATTTATAATAACAGATATGTAGAAGATTCAAATATTGAAAAAAATAAATAAATAAATAAAATAAATAAAAAATTAAAAAAAAATTGAAAAAAATTTTAAAACAAAACCAAAAATACAAAATTTATAAAAATATATATATATATATATATTAAAAAAAAAAATGTATAAAAAAATAATAAAAATAAATAAATAAAATATAATGAAATAAATTAAAAATTTAATTTAATTTAAAAAGTTAAAAATAAATTTTAAAAATTAAAAAAAAAAAACAAATACAAAAATTAAAAATTTATAAAATAAAAATAAACAAATATTTTAAATATATGAATAAAAAAATATTTATAATATTATAGTAGAACATTTTAAATTGAAAAAATAATAATTATAAACTTTTAAAATTGCTAAATATTATAAATAAAATTAATAAACAATACATTATAACATAATATAAATATAATGTATTTTTTTCACGCTTAGACTTCAAATTTAAATTTCTTCAAATTTTATTAAAAATTTTTACAATGCTCTGCTATTTTCATATAAATCTCGCATTTATATTAAACTTACTCTTTCATATTTTACTCTGAATTCTGTATATCATTCAGTTTAATATGCATTAACCTTTAACATGCTCTATCAATACACCAATTATCTCTCGGACTGCCCCATTGGGTGTCGCACACAATAAGCTGTCGCCCTCTGGCGGCTGTTATTTGTACTGCTTTCCAGTAGAGCTCAGTTGTTATTACTCACATTTCTCTTGTTGGCATTGCCATTGTTGTTGTGGTTGTTGCTGTTGCAGCTGCACTTGTTGGCCATTTGTCAACTGTCTGTAAAGAGCGTGAAATTTACAACGTTCTACAATTTAAATACTAGAGCTACTAGAACTATTTGTTACAGCCATTGCCATTACTATTGCTATTGTTATTGCTGTTGCTGTTGCTGTTGCTGTTTCTATTCCTATTGCCATTCGCTCTGTTTGCTTGTTGTTGCATGACTGAAGAACACGATAAAGGTATGATGACATAACCTCACATGCACTTTATGCCTCATGAGCGTATAGCTAATTACATATACAACAGGGCTTAGACTCTGATAAAAAAAATTCCGATATAATGCGAAAATAAAAAAGCGAATGGAAAATAAAAATAATAGAAAATACAAATATATTGTATAATTTGGTTTTTGCACAATGAAATTAGGTTTGTCATCGCCTACAATAGTTTCTGATATTCATGTCATGCTTTCTACCATATTTAAATTGATATACGCGCGGCTCAGCTAGGCGTTAAGCTATCTTCTAGTTGAGCACTTCCGCACTATTGCTTTCATGGTATGGAAAGCTCGAATATATACCTATATTTATCTAAATATAATATTTTTTGTTTCACTCTTTAAAATAATAATACAATATACATTTATTAACTTCCAGTCAGGCTTACTAACACTTGTTGAAGTACGGGTATTTCCATCTAGAGTAACTTTTACTGTAATTGTTTTATATAAAAAATAACAATATCTGATAGAACTTAGCATCGAGGTCAGGGTATCTGTTAGTCAGGCAATGCCCTTTAAAATATTTGTACTTGTTGCTGTTGCTGGTGTTCTTGACACATTTCCGGTGATCGTCAGTTGTCTCTGTGTCTGTCTCTGTGTCTGTGTGAGTATGAGTCTGTTCTATTGACTAGCTCGATTGCTTTTTTCAAGCACTTGTCAT
>JAUESO010000460.1:0-28348 GCA_030914385.1 Drosophila antonietae
AACTGCGGCCCAGCAGGCCCAATGCAGACAAATACACAAATATATATAGAAATGTATGTGTGCATATACATACATATATAAACAGTTACTTTCTTTATAGCTGCATGTAGAGGATAAATGAAATTTGAAATTTTCCACAAAAGTGTTATTACTTGAAGATTTTTGCTGTAGAACTCTTATAAATCAGGGAGAATATGGGCATGGAGTATGGGCATTGAATGCTGTTGAATGTTGGAGTCAGCTGAGCAAAGTCTAAAGTTAGTTAAATTAGAATATTCAAATATTGAAGACTTGGAGAAGATATATGAGAAGTGAAAGAAACATAGAGGAAGCTAGCTAGATGGAAAGGGAGCAAGAGAGGGATGCTGATAGATCTAAATATATAGACAAAAATCACTCTCACTCAGAGAGAGAGAGAGGGAGATGAAAAGAAAGATAGTGAGAGATCAAGAAGAGAAGTAAATAGAGATAGATAGAGATGGAGGGATAGTTAGAGAGAGAAAATGAGAGTGAGAGAGAGAGAGTGAGAGAGAGAGAGGGAGCGAGAGGGACAGAGAGAGGGAGAGCCATAGAAAAGGAGCGTAAGGCCAAGAGGCAGAGAGAGTCTCTGAGAAAGCGAGGGAGAAAGAGAGAGAGAGGAAAACGAAAAAAAAAAGTGAGAATGGGAGATAGAGAAAAAAAGAGCAAGAGATAATAAAGGAAAAAACATAAGAATGAAAGAGAGATAAAGAGAGAGATATTGAGAGAGAAATAGGGAGAGAAAAGAAAAAGATAACAAAAGAGAGCGAGAGTCAGAAAGAGAGGGGGAGAAAAGAAAGTAGTTAAAGAATGAGAAAGAAAAAGAGAGTGAGAGAAATGCAATTCAAAATTTAAACAGACCAAGAAAACAAACGATAAGTAATACAAAAAGATGTATATTCTATTTATTCTATTTTCAAGTGATTTTCATCTACTTAAGTAAAGAAGTCAACAATAAGCATTAAGCTTGAAATATATATATTTGATAGTCCATTTAATCCACTGCAATTGTAAGGCTAATGAGTATACATAAATATAAGTATATTGTCATTGGGATTTAACGACCTTTGCTTACGACATTTGAGCTTGGGGTCATTAATTATGACTAATCAACACATAAACAAGGTTTCACGCCCCAAGTATAAGCAGATTGTCAGTTGAACAATGTCAAGACTCAACGGCTCTCATCAGGAGACTGATGATTCGTGAGAGAGAGAGAGAGAGAGGGAGGGTGGGCGAGACAGAGAGATTGAGGAGAGAAAGCAATGAAAAGGGAAAACCAGAGAGAGAAATATGAGAAATAAATGGATTAAAAAAGAAGTAAAGAGTGAGAGACAGAAAATGATAAAGAAATATAGAGAGAGGAAGAGAGTGAGACCGAGATAGAGAGAGAGAGAGAGAGAGAGAGAGAGAAGCAATGAAAAACGAAAGACAGACAGCGAATATCTATATCTAATCTCTAGATTAGCTATAAATTGAAAACATTGAAAGAGTGAGAAACAGAATGTGAGAAAGAAAGAGAGGGAGTGCTCTCTCTCTCTGAGAGGGGTGAAGCTAGCCTCAGTATGCTTGAGCAATCGCTATATAAGTATTATATTATATTTTTATATAACTCATATATTTATTCATGCCTTCGCGTCTCTCAAAGCGAATTTCTTTGGTTTTCTTTTGGATCTTTGCCTAGCTTTTGTATATGAAACTTAATAATATGTCTTCTCGCATTTCATTTCCCTTCATTTTTCGGCCCAAGTAGGTGAGGAGAGAGGGAGTGAGAGAGAAAAAAAACCGCTGCTGTGGCAACTGGTAGCACGCGCTAAAAACTTTTCCAGTAGCTGCTAATTTGATTTGGGTGCATTAATGGCAAAAAGTCGATTTTAATTAACTGAGATCGCCGCCTAATCGAAAGCACAGGCAAGCTAATAAAATTAACAACAACAACGTCTCTATATAGCCAGATATACACATATATAATGGTCAATCTGTGTGCGTGTGTGCGTGAGTGTGTGTGCGTGTGTGTGTGTGTGTTGGTGTTGCCTTTAGGCCTGTCATCGGGCATAATTAATGTGAGCGACATGCTCTAAGTGGCAGTCACGATTTAGCTAATTCTTTTATCGATATATGTCGATGGGACGTGCCAACGGCCAGCGGACAGCATTTTCTTGCCCAAATACCGTCAACAGCTGTGCGTTGCCGTTGCCATTGTGGGCGTGGCCAGGCGCTGCCTCAACAACAAATGCAATTACACACGCACACACACATAGACACGGTTCAGGATCATCCAGTTTGGATGGCCTTCCTTGTTGCTGCCATTGTCTTTGAAAAGGCTCGCTTTAGAGAATGTTGTGTTGATTTTTATGATTCTTTAGAGTTTGCTGCTTTTGCTGCTGCTGCTGCTGCTGCTGCTGCTGCTGTGTTTGCGGCAGCAAAAATAATTATTGTTGCCTAATTTGCAGTTAAAACGAAATACTTTTGTAACATTTTTATTAGTTCGCTGGCAAATCCAATTAGTCAGCATTAGCAGCAGCGTCCAGCGGGCACAGCATCAAAGAGCGCCGCACGACTTGGAATTTCTTTTAAATTACTACAACAATTTTCGGGGAGCAACAAAGAAAACAAAAAAAAAACGATAACAATACTCTTTGTCATAAAAAAACAACAGATATTTAAGGCTGTGGAAAAAAAATTGCATGAAATGAAGAATATTAACACAGTTTAATTATTTTATTAATATTAAATTATATATTATAATTATTATTAAATAAATGCAAATATACATACATGTATTGAAATTTGGGTTTTAAAATATTAAAATTAATATTTACAAAAATTATTGTTTTAAATATATTTTGTAAATTAAATGAATAAATTTTCATAAAATGAAGTGTGTAGAAAATATTTAAAATTTGGCAAATATTTGATTTAATAAATAAAAATATATATATAATTTAATGTAAAATGTTTTATAAATGTTTTTACAAAAAAAAAAAAAAAAATAATAATAATAATAATTATATGCGTAAAAAATATTTTAAAAAGTAATGAATTTTTAATATTTAAAATATATAAAAAAAAAATATATATATATATATATATATAAATAATTAAAATATTAAATTAATTGCAAAAAAAGAAACTCATAAAATGAAGAAAGAAAATATTTACATTTTATTTTAATAAATAAAAATATATATATATAAAAAATATTATACAATGAAAAAAAAAACTTAAAGCTAAGCTACAAATACTATATAAAAATTTGTAATTATTTTATTTTAGAAATAAAAAAAGGTACATTTTAAAATAAATTAGCTTAAAAGAACATATATCTGCCTAGGATATTATAAATTCGATCAAATGCGCATAATAATTTGTGCTTGGATTTCCTATACACTAAGCCCATTGAAAGTGGGCAAAACGGGTATGTTGGCTTTGTGAAAATGTATGTAACGGGCAGAAGCAGAAGTGGCAGAGCACATAATTTATATACTCGTTGAGTACAACGAGCTGAGAGCTTTACATTTGAATAAGGCTTCGATTATTTGTTACAAATAATGAGTAAAAATTTACACTTTAATGTTGTTTCAATTCAATTATAAAATATTATCTTTAGTTTCATATGAATATTATAATTTTATAATTTGTATTTATTTAATAATAAATATATAACAAATTTTCATTTTCACTTAATTGATAAATCGTAAATATGCAATATAATATTTACTTAATATGCTGAACCTTTTAGGGTTGTTGTTGAAGCTTTAGTTTTATTTAGTATTTATTTTAATTATTTATTTCTTTTTATAAACCATTATATTGTATACAAGCGAAGTAGCATATTCAGACGAGATACAGGGTATCTCCTAGTCGGCTAACAGCTACTAGAGCTTTGCTTACTTATGCCATGCTTCATGCCGCTTGCTTATTACGCTTCTGATTTAAAAAAGTGCAGCAAGTGAAATCGAGCCTTCGCTGTTGGTGGTGTTGATGTGGTTGTGGTCGTGCTGTGGTGCGGTGTGGTGCTGTGGCGCTGTAGTGGCACATGCAGCTAATGGCAGCTACCGCAGTTTTTGGCCGCGGCACAAAATGCGGGCGTTGCTTTCTTATGACAAAAGTTTTGCCCAAAAAAGTATGCTATAAAAATTAATTAATGTAAAATGTGCAACTAATTAGCTAGACAGACAGCCGCTAAAAAAAAAAGAGCAAAAAATACTAATAATATTTAAAACAAGAAGAAGAAAGACGCGTGAAGACATCAGCTTAAAGCCAAGCCAAGCCGATCTCTGCAACTACTCACTGGCTCCACCCAATCCCGCCCAGCAGCCGCTTGGCACTTAACCTCAAAAGTGCAGCGCAACATGACTAAGCCGGCGATTAAACAACAATTGGCTGACAGTTATTTACACAAGTAGCTGTTAGCTGGCTGACGCTCCATATTGATGCGAACTGTTCAATGCGGTCGCTGCAACAGCGACGTCAACTGAGACAGCGACAGCGACTGCGGCTTATTGCAGACAATTGCGAAACGCAGCGGCTTTGTGATTGGGATTGCCAACTATGCCTGAGCTGGGGGTGGGGAATTGAGGATTGGGGGGTCGCGAGTTGGGGTTCGACTGCTCGGGTTTGTTTTTTGTTATTGTGTCTGACTGGCAGCCGCTGCTCGATTAAAACACAACAATTTGCTGATTTCTTATTCAGCAGCCCCGTCGAGGAAGCGTCGCCAGCGTCAGAGTCATCGCGCCATCGCCATATTCTGGTTCATCCACAACGTAAACACAGACGAAAAACTGCTAAATCATTGCAATACAAAACCAACAAAAGCCACTGCGTACTCTTCACAAAACTCTCCGCACGCCGTTGCATGAAAGTCCGTGCGCCGCACCATGGCGGAGGCGCTGCCACGTTGCCATGATCTACGCTGCGCAAATATTGAAAATACAATCCGTCTATACGAAGTATTGATATGCCCTGTCTATATATACATTCATCCATACACACACACACACACACACGCGTGCAGATAGAGATGCTGGAGAGTGCTTTTAACAACGGGCTCCGTTGTCTGCTCAATGATTTATTGACGGGCTCGGGACAGAAACTTCAATGTACTCGTATTTTCACCGCATTTAGTTGCAATGCATCCACAGACAATTCTCTTTGTCTCCAAGCCACTCTCTCCGTCTGCCCTCACGGCCGTGCAGCAAGCAAGCAAAAAAAAAAGAATGAATGAAAACTTAACAGCCCGTTAGCCTGCTCAAGCAAAAACTGCTAGACAACGACCTATCCTATATAGCTCTTACTGCTTTTATGCTCATGCTCTCTAGTTCCCTACTAATAATCATTCATATCGTGTCTCAATCGGTAGAGCCCTTCTCTCTCAGTCATTACAGGGCATCGAAACAAAGTAGGAATTCAACTTTGCAAAGGACATAAGTACAAATACATAACTGCGTCTTGTGGCATTTCCCCCCAATCTAACTAACCTAATGTGTCCCCTAAATTCATAATTGTTTCAAGCAAACAACCAACAAAATTAAGCAACAACAAATAAAATTGCTAACAAAGCAGCTCGGCCACCTAACAGACAACCGCAAAACAGAGGCGAAAACCGAAAGTACACTATTAGAAACATTCTTATACTTTTACTTGTACTTATACTTGTACTTATACTTGTGCTTATACTTATACTTGTACTTATACTTATACTTATACTTATACTTATACTTATACTTATACTTATACTTATACTTATACTTAGACTTATACTTATACTTATACTTATACTTATACTTATACTTATACTTATACTTAACTTATACTATACTTACTATACTTATACTTATACTTATACTTATACTTATACTTACTTATACTTATACTTATACTTATACTTATACTTATACTTATACTTATACTTATACTTATACTTATACTTATACTTATACTTATACTTATACTTATACTTATACTTATACTTATACTTATACTTATACTTATACTTATACTTATACTTATACTTATACTTATACTTATACTTATACTTATACTTATACTTGTACTTGTACTTGTACTTGTACTTGTACTTGTACTTGTACTTGTACTTATACTTATACTTGTACGTATACTTGTACTTATACTTATGCTTATGCCTAATGAGCATTGTAATTTTTCTAAGTGTACGCAGTCTTGACGCATTGAAAAGCCATTTAATTCATTAGCAAAGTGCATTTTCTTGTACCAAATGAGAAATATTTCGGGTTGCAGTCATATGAGTACAGTGTGCCCCTGGTATAAGAGTATGAGGTACACTTAGCGCAACAAATAAATAAATTAGCGTCTAACACTTACGGCAATTGGAAGAGATAGAGTTTGGTATTTTACGACAATGCATACATATGTATATGTATTTCAATGTTTCGGTACTTTTTTGCGATTTGTGGCAAAGGCCTGAAAACTGTAAACTGAACAAAGGAGCAAAAGTAATAAAGACGTGCTTAAAAATCATTCATTGAATTCGTGACAAAAATACTTTGCGCCCCATGCAAAGGGGTGCAGTAATCGAGAGGGGCTTCAAATTGCAGGTTTGGGTTGGACTTGAGCTTGGGATTGGGGTTTGGACTTAGGGTTGTTGCAGTTCATGTTGGGGTTGAAGTAGGGGTAGTGTTAGGGGTTTGGGGTTGATGGCTCTAGCTGGGTGCTGATGTCAGTTGAAAAATGCGACTGAGAAAAGACAATATTTGCTTGTCGGCAGCGCAGACACAGGCAATGGCCCAAAATGAAAATGGCCAAGTGGCGCTGGCAAACGAAAAAGTGAAATAAAATGGCTAGCAGAAGAAGAAGAAGAAGCAGAAGAAGATAAAGAAGAAGGAGATGTAGTAGCAGTAGTAGTAGTGGTGGAGGTGGAAGCGGCACAAACTGCGACTGCAGTCGCATTAAATGGCAAACGCGACAGAAATGCTGAAAGAAATGCAAAAACGCAAATGGGAACAGCGACAAGCAGCAGCAGCAGGAGGAGAAGAAGAAGAACGACTTCTGCCGATTAGATTTGAGCTGATTTTTTTGTTAGCTTTCTTTTGTGTTTTCTTTTCCTTTTCATTTTGTTTTTATAGTCCATGCCCATTGAAAATGTGTCAAGCGGGTATATAGATTTAGATTTAGTGTAGCCTTTCTTTATTTGACCAAAAACGCCCTTCTATGTGATTTTCATGCAGCGAATTTATTATGAAATTAAGGCTAATTATTATATATTATGTAAGTTAAGGATGCTTCGTAGGCCGCATTCAAGGGGAGTCGCAACCTTTGAAGCTGATGTGACTAAATTATTCAGTATTATATCAAATACGTAATTTCATTGTCGACTGAACATTCTGAATTTTAGAATCTATAATGTGTGTAGTGTGTGAGCGCTTAACTTTTATATTCAAACGAAAGTTTGATATTTAGGCAGACACTGCTTTATTTATAATATGCATGTCTCTTTCCTCTCTTCTCTCTGTCTCTCTTTTTCCTACTTTCCGACTTTATTTCTTGTATCATCAGTTTATTTTTTCATACTCAGTTTATCTATCGATAGCTACTTCTCCTCCGTTCTGTGTCTATCTTACCTTTCGTATCAATTTTTCAGCTACTTTCTCTGTCTCCCTCTTCTCTAGTGTCCTTCTCGCCTTCCCCTTAAATGCACTATTTCTTTCACATATTCCTTCTTTCTCTGCTTTCATTGCTCTTTGCTCTACTTTATATTGTTTTTTAGTTTTAGTATCTATCTCCTACTAATCACCCCATGCCTCTCTCCTTCATCTCAATGACTCCATCTGTCTCTGTCTTTATCTCTCCCTATATCTGTACTCCTCCCATATCTACCTCACTAGCCCATTTCACTTAACACCTTATTTGCTACTTACAGAGTATCTATCAGTCTATACCTTTTGCCTAAAGAGAAATTGTGATGAATGAAATTATATGCAACATGCACTGACCGCAGCCAACTCCTCCTCCTCCTTCACCTCCTGCTCCTCCTCCTACTTTGCCCGGCCAGCTGGGGCCACACAAAAGACATGGCCGTTCCGAAGGCGGCCCAGGTGCCGCTGCATCATTCGGCCGCTCGGACAACCAGTTGGCCAGGCCAAGAGCCAAAATAACAGCGTCTGCCATTTTTGCAGGTCACTGCGCGCATACAAAAGACAAAAGCAAATGCCGACAGTTGGCATAAAAACGCTGAATAGACAGCAGCCCCGCAATGCAAGAGGCTCAGCTCAGGGGGCGGGTGTGCAAGGTGGGTGTGGCTGAGGGCTGAGGGGAAAGAGAGTGGGAGTGGGAGTTGCTATGGCGTTGGATAGCATCGAATCTTTTGTTGAAATTCCGCTGCAAGTGACAAGCATTTTGCGTATGGCAAAGCGTGTAAATTGTTGTCGCTGCTTGCTGAAAACTCCAAGAAATCAACTTGGCTTCGTTTTGCACTCCTCTCACTCTCTCTGACTCTCTGACTCTCTGTCTCACTCACTCTCTCTGTATATGCTTGTGTGTGTGTGTGTGATGGTAATTTTGTTAGGACAGTCTGTGCAGCTGTCCTTTTTCGGACAGCTGCAGCTGACCTCAAATTAAGCGCTGACAATTGCAACTTGAAACCATTGCAGCTGCTTTGCGGCCTTCATTTGGTATGCACACACACACACACACACACACAGACACACACACATGCGTACATGCTGCACGTTCAGCAGCAGCAGGCTGTGCAAAAATGTGAATCCACACTGAAAACATAATTATAAACACATGTTGCGTCCACACACATACACACACACACTCACACATTTGCCTCTTTCATGGCATTTACACACACTCACACACACACACACATGTATGTGGACTTTTGAATTTGGCCATCGTGTATTTTGTTACATGATTCGAATTTCTGAAAAGTTTCTGCTGCTGCCCAGACTTGACCAAACGTTTAGTTATCTGCTTTCAGCCTTTGGCTAGTGTATTGAATTCGAAACTTTATATAAGACAACACGCACACACACACACACACACACACATGGACCTTCAGAGGTCAGTCAATTACTGAGGTATATGGAAATAATAAGCACTAAGCTTACATTTCAAATTCCTTGTTTTGTAAACTTTAAATTGTAACTTTTGTTATAATTGAAGCACATTTAATTGAACGTAATTGTTAATTAATTAACTGCCATGAGCATACAGTTAATTAACTTAAAAGCTTTAATTGATCAAATTAATGTTGGTTTGGGCATTTATTTGCTATTAAAGCTAGCAACCAATGCAAATGCTTTTGCATAGAGTTGAAATAAAACTAATGCATATTTTTCATTTAAAAATAAAATTGTTAAATAAAATGAATACATGTTAAATAAATCTACTGAAAATAAAATTTATAACAAATTTAAATTAAAGAACCCGCTTTGACATGAAAAAAAAAAAAAAAAAAAAAAACAGACGCAAAGCTAACAAGCTTTATGAAGTTATTTAATTTTAATTAAATTATACATATATTTATAAATTTTTTTTAAAGATAAAACGTGTGCATAAACTGAAATCCGAATAAAATATTGTTAAGCTTTTATCCTTTTTTTAACTTAACTGGCTTGTGTGAACAGATTAATAAACATAATTATCAATATATTTATTTTTATCATGTGATTAATCTTATTAGATGAAGTTCCACGGCCTACGCAGTTGACATTTCATAAAGTTAAAGTTAAAGTGCACTTTTATAATGCATTATTGAAAACTTCATCAAAATCCATTAAATAGCTTAAAAGTTATTAAGGAAAACGTGAAGTCATATTGGCAAAAGTCCGTAATCTACTAGCATCAAGTGAGGGCAGAGTAGTTGCCATATGCATCTGCACACATACACACACACACAATGCAAAATGCGTACAAGCCTTAATTCTTATAAGAAGTTCTATAAATAGAAACGCAATTGCATTTGTATTGTAGCGTGGCGTTGTTGACGAGATGCCGCCCATAATGCGGTGGGGCACAGGTTCGAAACCCAGCAGGTTAGATAATTTTATATTAAATATGAATTATAAACTGTTGATAATTATTATTTTTTTTATTTATTCATATTCTCTTTCACAATTACTATTCTTATTAGCTCGAGTTTTTATATAGAGATAACGAAATTTACAACAGCAAAGTAATTAACAATAATACTTTACATCACGCACATCCGAATAAATCAATTTTAGTTAGTTGTACTACATAACTAGGCAATAATTGGATTATTGTACACATATATTATGTCGTAATACGAATTATACAATGAGCAGCTGCGTTCATTGATAGTTAACTTATTTTTGTTGCCTCAAATCTCTTGTTATCCATATTTTATTATTATTATTATTTTTTTTTTCCTTCTGTTATAAAAAACTAATTAATTTCAAATAATTTAAACACGCATTACCGTTGTGATTAATATGCCTAGTCGAGCGGAGTTTGGCGTACAGTAAATACACTCTAAAAAATTTACATATGGTACCAGTAATATATATCAACATTTTTCTATTACAATTAATTTGTTTTAATAAAATTTCAAATCAAATTCGTAAATTGTAAAGTAAAACAGGTATGCGTGCTCTGAGGCTTCACTGTAGCGCCCAATTGGTCGAAAATGAAATGACATTTATTAGCGCACTTGACAATTGCAGCAAAACGCTGAGCGCACATTTTTCATATTTCAATTCAGCCGATTTGTCGATTTTTTTATTAGGTTTCTTTTTTCAATTTTTTCTTTCTGTAATTTTCTGGAAATACACTTACCAAATGGGTTGCGTTG
Source organism: Drosophila antonietae (assembly GCA_030914385.1). Taxonomy (NCBI): domain Eukaryota; kingdom Metazoa; phylum Arthropoda; class Insecta; order Diptera; family Drosophilidae; genus Drosophila; species Drosophila antonietae. The sequence goes on from JAUESO010000460.1 coordinate 10,820, forward strand.
AGATTTGGCATTTGTTTGGTAACGTGTATATTGTTATAATATTGAATTGTATGAGAATAAAGTTTCAAAATAAGAAAAACTGAAATCTAAATAGAGATCACGATATCAAAACATGGTTCTTGGTTCGAATCCCGGGCCGAGTGAGAGACAATTTTTACATTTATTTAATATTATTTGATAGAGATCCTAGTTTATTAACACCTGGTTCTTGGTTCAAATCCCAGGCCGAGCAATGGAGAATTTTTGCATTTATTTTATTTTATTTGATAGAGATCCTAATATATTAAAACCTGGTTCTTGGTTCGAATCCCAGGCCGAGCCAGGGACAATTTTTGTATTTATTAATTGTATTTTATACAAGGAAACCTGAGATTCCTTAAAGTAAAACACCAGGTTCGTGGTTCAAACCCAGTGGCAATTTTTGTATTTATTTTATTTTGTTTCCTTTGTGTAAAACACTTGGTTCTTGGTTCAAATCCCAGGCCGAGCAATGGACAATTTTTGCATTTATTTTATTTTATTTGATAGAGATCCTAATATATTAAAACCTGGTTCTTGGTTCAAATCCCGGCCGAGCCAGGGACAATTTTTGTATTTATTAATTGTATTTTATACAAGGAACCCTGAGATTCCTTAAAGTAAAACACCAGGTTCGTGGTTCAAACCCAGTGGCAATTTTTGTATTTATTTTATTTTGTTTCCTTTGTGTAAAACACTTGGTTCTTGGTTCGAATCCCAGGCCGAGCAATGGACAATTTTTGTATTTATTTAATATTATTTGATAGAGATTCTAATTTCTTAATACCTGGTTCTTGGTTCGAATCCGGGCCGAGGGACAATTTTTGTATTTATGTAATTGTATTTTAAACAAGGAAACCTGAGATTCCTTAAAGTAAAACGCCAGGTTCGTGGTTCAAGCCCTGTGGCAATTTGTGTATTTATTTTATTTTATTTTATAAAAGGAGCGCAATGTTTCCTTAGTGTAAAACATCTGGTTCTTAGTTCGAATCCGGGCCGAGCCGAGTCAGAGACAATTTTTGCATTTATATAATTTTATTTGATAGAGATCCTAATTTATTAACACCTGGTTCTTGGTTCGAATCCCGACCGAGCCAGGAACAATTGTTGTATTTATTTAATTGTATTTTATGGAAGGAACTCAAAGCTTCCTTATTGTAAAGCATCTGGTCCTTGGTTCAAGTCCGGGCCGAACCAAAGAATATTTTTGCAGATATTTTATTTTATTTGATAGAAGGAAATTCCCAATGTACCAATTTGATACTATGTTCGAGCCCAGAAGCGAATCAAAGATGTTTTTTATTGACATTAAATAATATATGGTAAATACATTTTTTTAAATCATAAAATTTTATAAGATAGATAAAACGTCGATGTGTTCAGGTCTAAATATTTCCATTCTCTCGCACACACTGGCGCTTGCGATGAGCACCCTTTGGAGCTTAGCATTTGCAATGCAATTGCAACAAATGTGCAACGGCTGCAGAGATACGAATTTGAAGTGTCCACGCCCCCGACATCACTCACCACTTAGCACTGCCCGCCCATTGCCACCCACAGTTGCCCCACTGCTAGTCAGTCCCCCAATGAGCTATTTATCTACAGCGAACGTTTGGCTTATTGCGCCGCATGCTGGACTTATAATCAGGGCCATGAAATATGACAAACAGAGCATCGCGCCAGTTATTACATCGAACGGGCTCAAAATTTTTCATTTATTGTCATGGTAACGGCTCGGCGGGTATTACAAATGGGGCGAAACTGCGGGGTTGGGCAATATGACAGAAGGAAGGCGATGAGGCTAAGGAGGACAACAGAGTAACGATGGCTCTGATATTGATGTCAAACTGAGCGTTCTTTGCTATAGCGAGTTTATTATATTTAAGCCTCGATAGAGACAAGTTTATTAGCTAAAGTGCACTATGCAAGAAATTTGTGGGATTAAAAGAATTATGAATATTTCTTTATTTTAAATTTTTAAAATTTTTATTTATCTTTTTTTATTATTATCTAAGAGTCTAAAAAATATATCATTTAAATATATTTTTTATTATAATTTTTTTGTTAGTCATTTCCCAAGCCACTTTAAACTCAACTAAAACAACTTTAAATGTTGCAAATAGCAAGAAATTGTAGAAAAAAATTGAGAGCAAATTGTTGATGTATAGATAGATAGATGGATGAGAATATCAAGTGGGTATTGTATATGGGAGGCAGCTGACAAACGTGAAATGCTTTTGACATTTCAATTCACAGTGAGCTCGCATTGCTTTACTCTAGCTCGCCCACTCTCTCTCTCTCTCTCTCTCTCTCTCTCTCTTCTCTCTCTCTCTCTCTTTCTCGTTCACACTGTGTGTAGATAAAGTCTTGTATTGCTCTTATTTCTTATGCTTCATCGTTGTGGCCTGAATTCGAACTGTTAACTGAAATTGACGTTTGGCTTTTGATTATTACGACCTATCGTTGACTCTAACTCCGTATCAATCAAAGCCACAATACGACTCTATTGAAAGAGTACAGCAGACAGAGAGAGAGACAGAGAAAGAGAGAGAGAGAGAGAGAAACGAGCTAAATTTGTACAGCATTTGGCTATAAAAATGATTTAATTGGATAGCACTTTTTGGCTAGTGAAATTGTTCCGAATGGTCAATTGGTTGAATGACAGCGTTGACTGATCCATTTGTACCTCGGTTGCCCGCAAATCAATAGAAAATTTATAAACAACCTTTGCTATAGTCATTCAAGTGCCACCCAATTCCAGCTGCCACTTTACAATATGCAAACAAACGAGACACACACAAACACCTAGAGTTGGGAGAGAGAGAGAGAGAGTGAGCTGGAAGATGGATCGACTCACCTGCCGTGTGCATTTGTTATTCATGAGCAGCTATCAACACCAAACAATGTTGGACCAAGCCTTTTGTGTTGATAACAACAACAACAACAACAACAACAACAATAACAACATAGAACTTAGAATTCACTCGTTGCTTGTCCACGTCATAGCTTGATTGTCCAATGGGTTGCCTGACGGTTTCCGCTTGCCAAATGCAAACGGAAATGTCGCAACAAAAAAAAAAAGATGGAGAAAAAGAAGAAGAAATGTGTGGGACTAGTAATTCATTGGCTGGGCAAAGGGTTTGCGAGGTACAGCGACGCAGTCGAGTCTGCTGCAACTGCCAACTGCTTTTGTTATGAATGATGATGGAAAATCTGGCAGCAGCATCTCTCAGCAACTGGGCCGCCAAATTTAAAACGAAAAGCCCACGAAATGTAGAAAAAAAAGCCAAACGATAATAAAAAAAAATAGAAAAAAAAAACAAGCAAGTAAGAGTATATTGCAGTGGAGCCTAACCAACGGTGCGATGCGCGCTCAAGGCAGGGTAGTAGGTGAAATTGTATATGGTTTATGCTATAGAAGTTATTGGATAAAGTATTTGGCTAAAGAGACTATATAAATAGATGACCTTTATAATATAAAAATTTTTAGCTTTTTAGCATAGTCCATCCAACTGTTTTTTTTTTCTTTCCTATCAACAACTCGTTCTTGAAAACTTTAAGAGCTAGCAACTTGTACAGATCAAGTTTATTGCGGTTTATTGCGGTTTTCATAGACTCCAATAGAATATATTTATCAGAAACTTACATCTTGACTAAAAATAAAAATTTTGCAAAATATTATACACTATAATCATAGTTTGAGAAATACTCTTTCCCAGACTCTAGATCATATAACATAAGCAAAACTTGATTTGCATACAGCTATATAAAAAGATCAACAAAAAAGCCAATATGGACTTGTTCGCTCTATGAGCGAGCATAAAAATGTGGTTGTGGCGATGTGGGTAACGGATGGGGAAGCGGTATAACAAAAGGGTATCCAGCGTAGCGGCGTAATGTGGTGATTCAATTCAGTTTGTGCAATGAGCAGCCGGCAAAACTTTGAAAAATGGTAAGAAAAATGTGGAACGAACAGAAACGGCGGACGTAGCAAGTGCCTGTGGCACACACACACACACACACACACACATAGAGAGAGAGATGAAGCAGGAGAGGCAGTTCTTCTATTGGTATTGAAATGCAAATGGTCGTTGCCTGCCGAAATTAAATTATGTGGAAGTAATGATAACCCTTCTGCTAAGCGACCGATGCGGCCAACGGCGATTCAATTGCCAGCCACAAGGACAGCAGCTCCTCCTCGTGGCCCAAGCCCACTCCCAGCGCAGAGTCCAGGGCGACGCAACGCCCCTTTTGGCAGCTGTCTTCTGGAGACTGCACTCACGGATGCTAAATTAATTGTAGTAGGTGTGGCATCAGCAGCAGAAGCAGTAGCAGTAGCAGTACCTCCTGCTAACTGTAATTAATTATCTACTCAAGTATTATAATGAGACAAAAAAAATGATATAGCACATTGCAAGTTGGAAAGGTGCTCAATATTATCGCAGACCTCGAGCTCAATATAATTTATGGAAGGCCATAAATAATGCCATAAAAATCAGAAATAGGTCAATTTTCTAGAAGACTTGGCATACCTCTAGTAGTCTTCTTATATCTTATATCTTATATCTTATATCTTATATCTTATATCTTATATCTTATATCTTATATCTTATATCTTATATCTTATATCTTATATCTTATATCTTATATCTTATATCTTATATCTTATATCTTATATCTTATATCTTATATCTTATATCTTATATCTTATATCTTATATCTTATATCTTATATCTTATATCTTATATCTTATATCTTATATCTTATATCTTATATCTTATATCTTATATCTTATATCTTATATCTTATATCTTATATCTTATATCTTATATCTTATATCTTATATCTTATATCTTATATCTTATATCTTATATCTTATATCTTATATCTTATATCTTATTTCTCATATCTTACAAAGTTTTCACTAAAATAAACCTAATTCAAGAGTCCAAATAGACGTGCTGGTCGCTAATGCAAATTTGAAGAGGCGATTGTTTTTTAATTTGTCCAAAAAATAAATGAAGCTACGAATTTTGTATTATTTATTGAAGCGACGCGACAGATAACGAGGTGATTGAATAGAGCAGCAGCAACGACGGCAGCTGGAGCAGGAGCGACAGTAGAAACTGAAGCAATAAAGCGCTGTAATCCACTCAAGGCATTTCCGACTAGCAAAAGAGAGTGCGAGAGAGGGAGAGGGGAGAGAGGAGAAGAGAGACAGTTTAGGCCGTGCCGCAAGGAAACATTCAGAGTTGAGTTTTGGGATAGAAGGAGTCAAAGCAATGAGGACTGGCCGCCAACAATTCACAAAATTGTTTTCGTGACTTAAATTTTTGCGTTGTGAAGGACGTGTTTGGAAAGCATATGATGTGATTTGCCATCAAATTGAGTTGTCCTCGTTGTGCTAGCTGCCTGTTACAGATTGGCCAAAAGCTGGGGGCAGGCTGATGAAGAAACAGCAGTAGCAGCAGCAGCAGCAGCAGAAGCAGCAACAACAGCAACAACAGCAACAACAGCCCAGGCCACAGCTCGACCGACAGACTGTCACTCAGCTCGGCTAGCTGAAATGCAATTAAATTTAGAAAAATATCAACAGCAGGCAGCTAGTTGGCAGAATAATAGTTTATAGCCATAATAATAGCAAAGTAGCTGCAACGGTCCAACACTCCAAGCGCACACAGCCAGGACATGGGCATGGGCATGGGCATGGGTCTAAGGATAACTGAGTTGTATGATAAGCAACCAAAGTGCTTTGTGTTGCCTTTAACTAAATAGAAATGCGCCAACTAGCACGTAAACTTGTATGTGTGTATATATACAGATATATGTATATATAGTATGCCCACTTTTGTAGCCTTTATTATTGTTGTTGAATAGCTCGTAGCGCCCCATTTTCTAAGATTTACTTAGGCTTAGGCATGCCACCAACTAGGCCTGCCAAGCGAAACTGAAACTGAATGCTGCAAACTGGGAAGCTGTTAAAAGTCTTGAGTAAATTCTCTATTTTACTGTGCGACTCTATGTGTGTGTGAGCTCTGAGATACATTTTGTACAACAACTAAATTACACTATGCAAATATTTGCCTTACATACGTATTTAAACAAATGTATGTATATATGTATATATATCACTCTGAATACATATGTATATACATCTTTCTGTATGCATCTTCCATATAACTTATCTTATGGACGACAATTGAAAGCAACACAAAGCAAAGACTCACAAAACAATTGCCAAAGCACTTTATGTCCTTTGCTTGTGGGCCAACAAATGCTCATGGCCCATAGCAGCAGCATTTCGAGTTGGCCAAGTATTTGTCTGTGCATAGCTAGCATACAATTGCATATATGTCCATCTGCATATATATATTTATATATATTTATATTTATATAATAGAAGAACGCTACACGTATCGAATGGCAAATACTCTTGTCTATCTAGTCTGAGATCTGTCAGAGAGCTTTAACTACGAGTGGAGCTTTCATAAAGCTTTACAAAAAAATCTTTTTAAATCTATAAATTAAAAAGTTATAAATTTTTGGGAAAAAGACAAAATTCCGCTAGATTCGAGCTGGAATATTTACAAAAAATAAAAATTGAATATGTTTTAAAAAATAAAAGTCCTCGGCGGGATTCGAACCTACACTATCCTTATCCTTGTACAATTTTCATTCCACTTACCAGCAAGGCCACTGCCCTAAACTTAAATAAGGTAGCTAAAACCAGATAACTACTGCTAAAGCGCTTTCAGACAAAACTAAAGTATTAGCTGAAAAATCGCCCAACTGCAAAATTCTTACTTGTCTTTATTGAGTATTATTTGAACTTGAAAACCTCTATTCCATTACCCGGCTACTTAATCACTGGTCAGATCAATCTTCTGTGAGTATGAGAGTTTTTAACACTGCCAGGATAGTCATAATACCCTACAGTAGAGCATGCAAAGCTTTTGCCACTGTGTACCTTTATAACTGTGTGTGCTTGCACAAAGGTGTAATAAAAACATACAGTACGTTCTGTGCACTGCATTTATTTAGATTTAAAAGCTCTTAAATATCTTGCTGAAGTCTGATAAATCTACAAAATATTTTGATCAATTTTTATAGACTTGATAAATATATCCCAAATTATAGATAGATGCAATTCGAATAGATTTATGTAGACATATATATGTATGTATACACAATTTATATTCGCTCAACTCAATGAGTGCTGCTGCACTTGATCGTTTCAATTGTCTCTGGGTATGTGCGAGTGCGCGTGCAACTTGCGCTCTCTGTGAGCGAAATAAATACAATAACAACAACAACAACAACAACAAAACTGGTTCTGCTGGCTGGTCTCACACAATTGACGTAATCGCAGCAAGCTGTGAGCTCAAGCACAATTGCCAAAGCACTTATAATTCCCAACTCATTATTTTCCATAGACTTTCTACAAATATAACATTTTTCTCTCAGGCAGCCGGGCGGTCGAGTGTCCCACAGCGCTAGACGGTTGTTCACATGCCCGAAATCATTGTGACAAAGCACACTCTACACACAATTTCACTTTACTTTACATATTCTTCAAAATTATTAAGAATATGGAGAGAAAAAACTACCAAACTCAAAATATCTATTCCCCCTCTACACAACCAGTATATGATTGAAATATGAACGTACGAATATATAAAACACACACTCACATTCATTATAATTAAGAAGAAAATGTGTTTAAGGATTAAGTTGAAAGTGAAGAAGAACAGTATATAGTATAGAAGAACTACATTTAGGAGGAGAACATGTATATGCCAAGAAAAGTCGCCTAGCCTAATATATGAATATGAATATGAATATGAAAATTGAATGCAATGCATACACACCAAGAAAAACACAACCTTACTATGATACTAAGAAATATCGTAAAAACTAAGAAATCATCAAAACAAGGAGAAAATCGACAAAAAAATGGTAGAGATAAATCATCAGGACGAGAAAGAAAATTGCCCACTTGTCAACGGGAGAGTAAAAAAAAAAACAAAAACAAAAACAAAAAAAAAACAAATTAAAATGCTGTGAGGATACGCCGAATGGAGGAAAATTGAACATTAACTACTCCATTCGGTAAAATGACCGCTTTTTTTTTTTTTTTGTAATATTATAAGTGATTTCATTATTTATTTTGTTTTAGTTTTTTTTTTATATATATTTTTATTTTTAAAATTTTTTTCATATTTATTACCGCTTTTATTATTTTTTTTATCTTTTGTCTACTTTATTTTTATTATTATTTTTATTTTTTTATTCTATTTAATTTATTTTTTTTTTAAAGAAAGAAACCCACTAAATGTCCATTAGGTAATGTGACCGCTCTTTTTATTATTATTTTCTATTTGTATTTATTTTTGTTTTTGTTAAAGGAAAGAAAATACGCAACCCTCAGAGCTCTTTAGTTTAAACTAATTGCTAAAACGATTAAGCAGCAGCGCGTGTGACGATGACTACTTATAATCATCAGCTTGCTTAAGTAGCAAATGGCACAGAGATACTTTTATGTGTCTGTATGTATGTACATACATATGTATATATAGCAAAGAACCACAAAATTAGATATGTGTTAACAACTCCACAGCCCCAACTCAAATCCTAACCCAAGGCCAAAAACTGGATGACGGATTTCGAAGACCAAGAGAAGAGAATGCTTCAAAACAATTAATTATACATTTTTGGTGCCAAGGCGAGAGTGGCAGCAAAACACAGACATTTAAATAACTCTGCAAACAGACGAAGACACACACATATATATATATATAGATATATATACATATATACATATACAGGCACACACATACATGCAAGCATTACTATGAAGAGCGAGCAAAAACAAACAGTGAAAATGGATTTCCATTTAAGGCGGCATGTTGAGCACATTGTTTTTATTAAGTGTCGCATGATATACTTATGCTTGTATGTGTGTGCGTGTGTGTATGTATGTGTGTGTGTGTGTGACACATAAACACTTCAAGTGGCAACATGGCGTGCAACTAATCCGCTGCCCAAAAAATATGTTACAAGTGGCCATAAGCAGCCAAAATGGAGCGAACGAACGAGAGTGGGCGAATGAGCGGATGGTCGAATGGATGGTCGAACGAAGCTGGTCCACGGGTCAAGCAAAGTCCCTCGAAAGCCAGCCGACCAGCTGCACAGTGGTCAGCAAGCAATTATAACTGAAATGAAATTAAATTAAATGAAATGAAATGCATGGGCAGACATGGAGAAAGATTTCGAGAGATTTGAATAAACATACAAATATAAAAATTCTAAAAAAAAATAAATAAAATAAATTGTAAGCAAAAAATAAATTAAATTTAAAAAAAAATGTAATATGAATTTTAAAATAATACAGTTTACTATATTAACTCAAAGTAAAAGTATATTTATAATATAAAAAAGCAATTCAATATTGTGCAATTTAGCTCCACTGTGCCCTGCCGCAGTGGGGCAAACAAACATATCGTCATCATGAAAACAGACATCGTATGAATAGCATATGACGAAGGCAAACTGAAAGCTACACTGCAAGAAAAGTTCGACTTAATAGACATTTAAAGCAGTCCACTTAACAAGGCAACGTAGAGAAAGTCCAACTAAGAGTTCCTCAAGTTCTTTGCCAAATAAACTTAATAAGCATTCAAATAATCATTCAACTCACTCAATTCTGTCAGTGCTATAGCTAGAGCGTGAGAGAGAGGGAGAGGGAAAGGAGCGACAGAGGTGTGAGAGTGGTTTAGAGGAGGTCACATAATGCGCGCTAAATACATAGTTTGAAAATAGTTGTAAACCCTTTCATCAAGAGCAACTGCTGGCCCCGTCTCGTCCCGCCCCCCAAAATCCCAATTTCGTTTATCCAAGCTGACAAAAACCCATGGGAACTCGACTCGTCGTGGCTTTACAGCCAAAACAAAACGCAGCGAATGGGAGTGGGCGGGAGAGGGAGTTGGGGAGAGTTGAGTGCGGGCGGCACGGCACGGTTAGCTGTCAGTTTTGGTTTTTGTTTCATTTTTGATAGTCGTATGACCTTTTTTGGCATATTTGCAGTAACATTTTGTCAGTGGCGTAACTGCCATTCCACCAGAGCCATTTCGTCAGCAGAGCCACAGACCCAACAGCCAACAGCCAACAGCCAACAGCAGCGGCCAAGTGTGAAGGGCGGCCCAGATCCAGGCCCAGGCAGAGAGCTGCCCTCGCTACGACTCTCTGCTGCAGCGCTGATAAAAGGCGACTTGAGCATAGGACCATAGACAGCCACAGACATAGGCACACACACACACACACACACACTGTATGTGTGTGTGTGAATAGCTGTCGAAATGAATGTTGCAACTAACTAAATGAATAAATGAAAATTAGTAGAAAAAGGCTTTTGTTGTTCATCAAGTGCATGTGCATAACTATATACATACATACACACAGGCACACATACATACATATTCATATATGTATGTTGTATATTTGTACACTTTTGTTTATGGCTTTGTAGATCTAAGCCCTGTTGTGCATCAGACGTCGCAAATATGTCATATGGACTCTATGGCTACATATTTATGTATATTAACTGCGTCAACTTCTCTGCATTGGCTCAGGCTTTTGGCTGGCATAAATGGAAAATCAGCTTACTAAACTAAGCTTTGATTAGAAATTAATGGGAAGTGCTCTTGTCTTAGTTCCTGCTCCGTCTTACTGTAAATGAGGGAGCTGAGAATTAAAATTTGTTGCATTTAAATTTACTCAATACGAACAAGTTGCTGAAACGAATTGTGTTCGTTGAACGAGAGTCCACTGTAATTATATATTGACTTCAACTCTAAGTTTTCTTTTCTTTTTACGTTTTCCCTGTATTGTTTGGGCTTCGCTTCCTTTTGGCTGTTCTTTTTCGTTTCAAGTTCCTTTTGTCACTTGCTCTGTCAGACTCCAAATTTCTGGCCTCACTAATTTCGTTTCGTTTATCGAAATCATAGCGACCCTATGTAAAGGAATCAAGTAGCTCTCTCGCTCCAACTTAACAACAGAGTGGATCACGTTGAGCAACAGCTATAGTTTTCTCTCTCTCTCTCTCTCTCGCTCTCTCTCTCTCTCTCTCTGTCTCTCTTCGTGTCAATACAGCTTTCAATTATCATTAAAATGCTAACTCATTCAAATAATACGAAACTGTCAGTCTCCCTTAAATACCACTAAAGTAGAAAATTATGACCCAGTAAAGGTAACAGTATATATACATATATATTATGAATTGAAAGTACCCGGAAATTATGCATAAAAGCAAATTTTAAGTTTGCCATAAATATTTATTAAATGTCCTCTAATATATACTCCGATATACATACATAAATATTGTCATCGTCTTTTCCAGTGATCGAAGGCCCTCATATCGTCGCCAACCGGAATGGCCAACAGCTTACGTTTCGAAATTTATTTTATGTATACTCTATCGACTGAAAATGCGCTCCATGTATATATAAATATATATCGTATTTGCCAAATAATTTTATAAAAGTTTAACTTTCATATGAAAGCATCATTAATAAAAGTTTTTGTTTTTATTTAATTATTGGTCTATTAATTAATATATTTTTTATTAACATATTTTTGTCATAATCTAATATTATCTAGGGTCTAAAAAAAAAGAAGATATGTTATATATATATTTATATTTTCCTGATATTTTTTATTTTTTACTAGATAGCGTATTTATTTCTCATTCCCTTAAAGAACTTTAAATACATTTACTTCGAGATTGGCATTGAGATTGGCTAGAAAATTTTGTGTGATAATATTACAAATGGAAGGGTAAGCATATGTTTTTCTTCTTCTTGTGCTTCTTATTCTTGCTCATTTATATTTACTTACCAAAACTTAAGTTGGTATTCGAACTTTAGACTGTCCAAATGCTAACTATAAGTGAGCTGCTCTACGTTTTATTTTTTTTATATATTAATATTTGTCAAGTAGGTAAACACCGTTTTTTTCACATATAATTAAGCTCTAAGACCTATCAGTTAAATATTTGACAATAAGTTAAAGCCTATTTTGTGGTCAATATTAGTTATAGGAAACCCACTTCAATCGATAAATGAATCAAAATATTTGAGCTCTCTTTTTTTTAGTCTGTTCAAAAATCGTTAAACAATTATTTAAAGCTATCGCAGTGCTTGGCTTATTTCAGCGCCGATCCATCTAGGCAATGGGCCACACTCCCGGTAGCAACGATTTATTTATTTTTTTTTTGGCCAAGCATACATAAATATTATCGTATAATTCGCGGGTTGACGGGGTGCAGAGAGGGTTGAGAAGGGTGGAGACAGGGGGAGTGGTGAGTGGCGAGGGGCGAGGGACGGCTGTGTGACGCATTGAAGCGAACGCATATCTATCATTAATATCGCTGCAGTCAGCTGCTGTTGTGCTACGAAAAAGGCTGCTGCAAAAAATATATACTTCACACACACACACACACGAGTCATGAATGCCAATACACACACACACACACACACATGTATATATACACGCTGGGCATTGTGTGGCCTCCACTCTAGCTCAGCGCTCGCTGAGGTTTACAGCAGCAACGGCAGCAACAGAGGCAGAAGCAGAGGCAGCAACGCTACTGACTGCTGAACTACTGCCAACTGCAATTAATCATTTTTCTATCATTTTCAGATTTTTTATACATACAAACAGCCGGTGCCACTGCAACTGTGTGTGTGTGTGTGTTGTGCATAAGTATGTGCATATGCATGCATTGCTATATATGTGTGTATGTGTGTATATGTGTATGTGTATGTGCATGTGACTGGTAAGTTATGATTTTTTCTCAATTGCCGTTTTTTACTCATTCATACCCTAAACCTATGGAGCATATGCAGACAGAAGTACTTTCGACTATAAGTATAAACATATTTGTATAAAAAATATAAATATTTATTAATATACATGTATATGATATAATATATACATACCTTGAAACTGTGTCCGTGAAGCCACAGGCTGACGCCGACTCTAAGGCCTGAGTCTGCGTGTCAGACTGAATCTGAGACTGAGGCTTGAGCCTGAGATCGATTGGAGCTCAGGCTTCAATCTGAGACTGAGACCTGAGTCTGAGACCTGACTATGAGGCCTAAGACTGAGGCCTGAGAATGAGACCTGATGCTGAAGCTGAGACTGATGCTCAATCTGAGGCCATAGACTGAGGCCTGAGACGCAGGTCTGACGCTCAGACCTAGGCTGTGAATTAAGGCTGACTGAGACCTGAGTCTATGGCTAAGAATTGGGACTGCCGTTGAGGCTGAGCGAGAAGCTTGAATCTGAAGCTAAGACTGGGGTCCCAGAGATCTTCATCTCAGACTCAGAGCTCAGTCTCAGGTCTTAGTCTCTGACTCAGCCTCACACACAGACTCATGCCTAAGTCTCAGCGTCAGCCTCAGACTCAGGCATCAATCACAGCCTCTGACTCCAGCCTCACACACAGCAGCAGATTTCTTAGGTTTCAGACTCACGCTTCAGACTCAAGCCTCAGGCCCGAGCCTCAATAAACCTCAGAGGCTGACGCTGAGACTAAAGCCTGAGTCTAACTGTGATGCTGAGTCTGAGGCTGAAGCCTGAGTCTGACATTGATTGAGACTGAGTCTAAAGCCTGAGTCTAAAGCTTGAGTTTGAGGCTGAGCATGAGATCTGAAGCTGCGGCCTCAGGCTTAGCTTCAGATTCACGCTGAGACTGAGTGAGACAGTGGTCTGGAGTCTCACTCTGAGGCTGGGCGTGAGGCAAGTGAAACAAAATCACCTTTATAAATCCCTTCAGTCATAAGAGAGCATTTTCCGAGTCATTGGCAAATAACGAGGAACTCAACAGCCCCAAAAGACTCTTTGTCAGATTAGATTCTATGAAATTGTTAGCAATTAGTAGATCAATAAATGAACTGCCTCTAAGACACCAAGTGAGAGTTTTGCCATGCATACATGCATATGTACATATTCATGTATGTGTGCATACAGCTTTGCATGCATAAGCGAGGGCTGTTCAAAAAGTATTACGAATTTTGCATCTTTCAATTGCAATTTGTCAACAAAATCATATTGTATGCTGAATTGATTTTTTGCAAGTGTTTTTCTAGGAGAACTTTGATTTTTGATTATTTCAATAAATAAAACATAACATCTTTAGCCAAAATTTAATGAGCCAACACAAAGCTACGATTGTGGAGCTAAAGACGGCATTGAAGTAGGAGCTGAAGAAGTTAACAAAAAATTATATGATATATGATATATATGATACATATGATACATATGATATATATATTTATGATATACAGTCGAGTCTCGATAATTCGTAATAGCAAGGGAACCGAATTTTTTACGAATTACAGAGGTTTGCGATTTACCGGGGTTTCCATTTAACGGGGTGTAAAAAATCAAAATAAGAATTGAAAGTGTTTTTATATTTCACGTCATTTCAACTATTTTAACTTATTAAAAATAAATAAAATACACATTTAATTCAATATGTTGTATATATTTAAAAAACAAAATTAAAACATAAACAAAATCATATTAACGAACAATTAAGATTTAAAAAAACTTGTAATTTTGTATTGTTTCATGGTCTTCATAATAATTTTTTATTGTGTTTACCAAGCTTCTTAAACGATTAATTGCATTATTCGGAACATTATAATATGAAAAAAAAAAAAAAAACACTATGAGAACGTTTGCTTGACATTTTTACGAATCGTCTTCACGCTTCAAATAAAATGAGCAAACTAATCTAAGTCCAATGAGAGAACAACGAAATTTCGCACATGAAGCGACATTTCCAGCAAAATCAAGAATTACTAATTACAAGAGGTTACGAAATGAAATTACGAATTATAAGAGGTTTCGAAAAGAATCATAAGAGGCAAGATCATGGGCGACTAGGCAGAAAAATTACGAATTAACGAGGGGACCAAAATGTATGGGATTTTTACGAATTAACGAAGTTTTTTCAAGGGACCAGCAGTTTCTTACGAATTATTGAGGTTTTCGATTTAGCGGGGTACGAATTATCGAGACTCGACTGTATATCATTTTTTGTGAACTTTTTCATTTTACTTAAGAAACATAAACTAAAAAAAAAAAAAAAAATGAATCTAAATAAATTTAAATTTAATTTTCATTTAATTTAAGCTTAGATTTATATAACATGTACTTACGAAAACAATAACTAGAAGAAAAAAAAATAATACAAAAAATGTATTAAAACTCTTCAAAGTCTGCTATACTTTTCAAACCGACCGACCGACATATGCTTGAGTCTTCGTGTGTGAGCGCTTTAAATGACATCCTAGCTAGCAGCCAGGCAAAACGATTTCTAATGGCGTCTTCACTTAGATTAGGTCAATTGGTAGATGCTGTGAGCACTCGATGCGACCAAACGAAAAAAAAACAGAGTAAAAATCAATTCATTTTACATACATACACATGGATGTATGCAAGCATGTATGTACATAAGTGTGTGTGTGCATATGTACAGCTATCTGGTCAGAAAGCCAAAGACGCAAACTTTTCGATGGCCATTGATGGTGATACGTCCGGACGTGGAGCACTGTGGCCGAGCTGCGAGCCGGGCTAGATGAATGGCGCAAATTTCCAGGTGCGGTTTGCGGACAAAACGCCCGAGACCAACTGCCCCAAAACCGCTCCGCCCCTTGCGCCATGCTTACTTGCTAACAAGCTGGCAGCTGGAGCACCGACGACAAGCCATGGGAACAGTTCAGCCCAGTTCCGGTTGGGTTTAAGTGTTTTATGAACTCGTTTCAATGGAAGTCATACAAAGTGCGTGAGACAGAGATATATACACATATATAATATGTATAAATACATGTGCATATATATGTATATATAGTTATGTACATGCGTATAGTTGCAGGTGACATGTGGCAACAGAAACCATGTCTCTGACTTGGCTCTGCTGACCTGCCCGTCGTCTGGGGCATTGAAGCTTTTAATTTGATTTTCGTTCAAGTGCGGTTTTCCAACCAATCCATAGCCAGCTCTCTCTTTCACTCTCTCCTCTCCCTCTCCCACTCACTGTGTAGGTGTCTATATCATTGCGTGTGTTAGTTCGAAACTCAATTCAGCTTTGTCGGTTGCATTGAACTTGAGTTGCCACCTCCTGCTCGGGCTCCACTGCCTGCTCTGCCTCCTCCGTCTCCCCCGCCTCCTGCACCCTCTCCGCCTCCTCTGACCAGCCGCATGTTGCGCTCTAATGAGCAACACACATCTTCATTACGGCAAATCTAAAATATCTACAAGAAAAACGATTGAAAGAGAGGAGAGAGTATTGAGCTGTTAACTCCTCAAGCACTTGATAAGTAATTTCGAGTTACTTTGATGTCCGCCTCCCTATGCGATTTTCATTAGTTGAAATGTAATATTGTATCCCTCTATATTAATAAAGCTTTTGCTCTATGAAATATTTTGTTTTTTTTAATGTCAATTTAATTAAATCGCATTATAGAATATAAATTGTGCAGTTTGCATTATCAGCTCGACAAATACGCAAATCCAGCCAGGTGTGAAAGTGGATAAACATATCCATGAAATAGCACATAAGCACGTAATCGATAGAAGCCTGAATAAATAATAACAAATTTGCCATCTTTAGTTAATAAATGCTATAGGGTTAAGAAGCATGACTAGCAGATACCTTGTAATAGTGTATATGGAAAATATAAAATAGTGAAAAATCGATTTTAAACATGTTTTTTTTTTTCAAAACATTTTTTTTTAATCCTTATAGATATAGCCTACTCATTATACTGTTACATACGCTGGCCAGCAAACAGTATACCCCATTTTCCCAATCCCCTTTTTACAATAGCTTCACGTTCAACGTGTAGAAACCGCAAACGCTTCGCAATTGTCGACCATTTGCGAAGGGGCTCAGCATGCGGCTGCTTCGCCAGGTGTTGGCTAACTGGAGGCGCCGTGGCGCACAAATGGGACGCATTGGACAGCTGCAGCGATACATGAGAGAGCCGACAGCTGTGGATGGGCCCGCATCGAGTGTGGGCTGGCGCAGCATACTGGCGTTAAATACGGACGAATTTTGCCGCAATACGAGCATACACGGCCTCAAGTACATCAACAGTCGCAAGCTGCACACGGCGGACAGGTGAGGGCCTCAAAGCCAATTGGCAATAAGAAAACAGAAAAAAAAGATGCAGAAGATGCAGATAAAGACAATGAGATAAATGTAGATTCTTCTTTGGGCTCGCTCTGCTGGCGGTGCTGGGCTGTGCTGGCTTCCTAATGCAAGACGCCTTTGTCAAGTGGAACACGACGCCCGTGATAGTGGGCATCAATCCGGAACCGACGTACATTACCAAGGAGCCCTTTCCGGCGCTCACCATTTGCAATCTCAACCAGGCACTGGCCTCTCAGGCCTCTCAGCTGCCGGACGACTCCTCGCACTTCGCCATGCTCCAAGTTCTGTGC